>MCFG01000042.1:187500-267750 GCA_002104895.1 Anaeromyces robustus | reverse complement strand
TTAAATGGGCTAAGGACAACGAGATGACTTTTGGAATTAATAAATGTGGCACATTAGCTGTTAGACATGAAAATTCGGAATATATTCTTAGAGAGGACCCTACCTTTTATTTAACAGGAATCGCAATCCCTAAAACAGATTGTTATACTTACCTTGGTGTTCCCTTTCACAAAACTCTAGATTTAAAATTCGTTATTAGTAAAATGAAAAATAAAGTTAGTAAGGCTTTGTTTTCAATTCAGGGTTTTTTAAAAAATGATCTGATTCCTATTCCTCTTAAAAGAACTTTATTCTCTGCAAAAGTTATTGGACAAGTTTCCTATTACGCGCCTTTGCTTGGTTCTAACAAAAACAATACTAGTTCTACACAAACAATAATTAACAAAGGTTTTTATTGGATTTTAGGCTACTCGAAACCTAATTCTTTTGTTTCTATTTATTGCATCTCAAAAGAACTCAATATTCCTCCACTTTCTGGTAAATGTGCTTTAGCTCAGGTTAGATGTTTTAATAAGTGGAAGGACTCCAACTGCATTATCTCAAAGATAGTTAATAATGTTGCTACAACAAGAAAATGGACTTGGGACAAAGAAAGTAAAATATTAAATGATAAATTAAACAATATTTCATCCTCTACTAAAGAAATTATGGAATTCTATTGGGACAGAGACATGAACAGTGATAAATCAATTAAAGCTAAAACTTATAAATTGTACAACTTTGAAGAATCAAGAAGTTACTTAAAGCTTAATCTAGAATTTCCTGAATATAGCAAAGGTTTTCGGTGGATACTTAGGGCAAGATGTGGATATAAAATTGATGCTAGAGTTGCAAAAGCTGCTAAAATGATTAATAATTCTTGTCCTAATTGTTGTTCATGTTGTTTCCATTGTGACAGTTATCAGAGAATTGATCATTGGTTTATAAATTGTTTCTTATTTAAAAATCTTCGTATTGATCACTTCTCTGATTTAGATAGAAATTTTTTTTATTTTTTAGATAGTCTTTTTAATAGTTTAGTTAGGACCAGTAATAACCCTAGTGTGGATAATAGAATAAATAATATTGTTAAGGGTTATAAAAGTAGTAATAATAGTATAAGTAATATAGATATATTAGGTAGTAAAAAAATAGTTAATAGGTATAGAATATATATTTTTTTAATTGGTGGTAGAGATTATGGTTTTAGTGATAGAATTAACAATAGTCCATACAAAAAGGAATGGGAATGTTTGTTTAAGTGTCAGACTGAATCTGGTACTTATTCAAAATCCCCATTCTTGTTGCGATCTGCGGCTCTATTGAATGATATCATGCCTGTTGTCTGTAAAAGACAACATATATTATTCAATAAATTTAAAACCAACCTCTCCAGGAACGTCAATGCTGATAACACAGTAGGACAGCCTAGTAGGGCAAATGCCGATCCTATTTCCGACCCTAGTGGAATAGGATAGATCAATTTTATTTTAATTCTATATTTAGAATTAAGGGCTGTATGGATTTATTGTTTTTAAATATTATTATACTTCTTTTTTTCCTCCAGTATTATCTATTATTATCTATAATATTTTACTGGTTTTTATTTTTTTTAGTATCATTTTTTTTTCATTATGTGTTTTTTTTATGATTCATGTATTTTAATATTTAAATTCAATAAAGTTGACATACAAATTGTGTGCCATAAAAAAAAAAAAAAAAAAAAAAAAAAAAAAAAAAAATTAAAAAATTGAAAAACAAAAAAAAAATTAAAACAAAAAAAAAATTAAAACAAAAAAAAAATTAAAACAAAAAAAAAATTAAAAAAAAAAATAATAATAAAAACTACAACTAATTTTTAATATTAAAAATTATTATAAAATAAATAATAAAAAATACTAAAAAAAAAAATAAAAAATTATCTAAATATATAAAAAAATATAATTAAATAATAAAAGAATTTAAAATCTTAAATAATAAAAAAATAATAATAAAAGATGATATTTATATTATTTATCACTGTTTTCCTAAGAGGTATATTAAAATAATAAATTTTATAATAATATAAATAAAATAATAATTGTAAAAAAAGAAAAATTATTATATGAAATTTATTGAAATAAAACTTTTTTATACTTTTATTTTTATTAGTTTGCTTTGTCTTAGGTGAAACATCCTTTATTAATAAAGGACAAAGAGCTGAACTTTTTGAAAAAATGGATAACGAAATTTCTACTTTTAATATTACATTACCTGATATTGAATTTGATTTATTAAAATTATATACATCATCTCAATATTATGGATTAAGTTATAGTTCTAAAGTTTCAGATACTGATTCAAATGACCCTTTTAATATAAAGGATATTAATTATAAATGTTTAGATAATATGGGTAATGATATAAATTATTGTAAAACTGTTATTAAAGATACATTAAAATTTTTAAAATTGTTTAATTTTAAAAAAGAATATCCAAATTTTAATTTTAAGAAATTTTCATTTTTAAAAATTAGTAATAAAGGTTATTTAAATTTTAATGAAGATGAAATATTAAAAGAATTTAATTTTGAACTATTTGACTATTATTTAAATCTTGAACATGAATATAGTATTTATGATTTAAAGCTTCTTATATTACAAAGTAATCGTAAATATAATATTTTAGACTTTTTAATGAAGTTATCTGAAATGACTACTTTTACTAATAGTGTAATGGATAATGTTTTAAAGAGAGAATTAGTTTTCTATAAATTTATCATTAAGAATAAGGATGGAAAATTTCAATTTAATAAAAGTGATTATAATGAATTTAACGAAATATATCTAGATTTTAATTCAATCGATGATGATATTACATCTTATAATCTTGAAGAAAAACATTTTGAGAGAATATATTATCATTTAGAAGAAATTCAAAAAAATATGAAAAGAAAATTAGAATTATTGAAAAAAATTAATTTTAAAAAAGAATATCCAAATTTCGATTTTTCTAAAAAATTACCACATTTAAAAGTTAACAAAAAAGGTATTTCTAATATAAATATTGATAATATAATGAAAGGATTTAAATTTAATTTAGAAGATTATACTTCTCTTGAATTAGGTTATGATTATAATGATCTTAATATTATGGTTCATCAAAATAATCCTAAATTTGATATATTAAATATTTTAACTACACTTGCTAATATTACTACTTTTAATAATTCAAAAATGGATGATGAATTCACCCGAAGATTAGTTTATTTTAAATTTATTTCAAAAAATGAAAATAATACTTATATATATGATACAAATTCATATCAATCATTTAAATTATTTTATGATAATAAATTAACTGTTGATGATTCAAATGAATTAAGAGATTATCTATATTCAGATGAAATGTTTAATGATTTTAATAATGAAATGAATAATAGAAATGTAGTTGAAAATAATAATGATGAATTATATGAAATGAAAATAAAAGCTATAAATACCAATAAAGATAATATAGATTTGGAGTTAAGAACAATGTTATATATTATTCAAAATATTAATTTTAATGAAATGTATCCAAATTATAATTTTAAAAAAGAATTTCCAGAATTAAAGATTAATAAAGAAGGAATTCCAAAATTTGATTTAAAAAAAGTAATTAAAGGATTTAAATTTGATCCAAATAATTGTAATTATTGTATTGAAAATTTATGTTCAGAAAAAGATGTTCTTGTAGAAATTTATAAAAGTAATCCAAAATTTAATATTTTAAAAATTTTAAAAACTATGGCAGATTTAACTACTTTTACAAATGAATTTCATGATAATAGTTTTAAAGAATATTTATATAAATTTAAATTCATTATTTTAAAAGAAGATGGAAAATATTATTTTGATAATGTATCATTTAATAAATATGAAAAAATATATTTTATCAGTTTATATGATATTTCAGTTGGAGATAAAAGAAAAATGTTTGAACTTTTATTAAAAGAAATTAATTCAAATCTTGAAACTTTAAAGTCTTATAATTTTACAGAATTATATCCATCATTTAATTTTAAAGAAGAATTACCAGAATTAAAAGTATCTGATAATGGTATTTCAAAAATCAATATAGAAGAAATAATGCAAAGTTTTAAATTTGATGGAAAAGAATATGAAAAAAAAGATTTTAATTATGAAAATAAAGATTTTGAATTATATGTATATCAAAATAATAAAGATTTTAATTTATTAAATATTTATCAAACACTTGCTAATATTACTACGTTTGAATATAAAGAAGATCTTGTACCAATTCAACAAATTTTATGTCCATATAAATTTATTTATTTAGATAATATGAATAATTATTATATAGATATTTATGAATATAATCAATTTAAATATGATACTTTAATAAAGCCAAGTCAATTTAATAATATTTCTCATGAAATCACCGAAATTCTTAATAATTTAAAAAAATATAATCTTAAAGAATTATGTCCTACTCTTGATTTTGAAGAAATATTACCAGAATTAAATGTTTCCAATGATGGTTACTCTAAAATTAATGTTGATGAAATCATTAAAGAATTTAAATTTAAAGAAGAAGATTATCCATATTTAGATTTTGATATTGAAAATGAATATTTATATTTATATGTTTATCAAAGTAATAAGAATTTCAATTTATTAAAAATTTTAATGATAATTTCAAATAATATTAATTACAGTGATTTTAATACTCATAATGAATTTACAAAATCTATTGCCAAATATAAATTTATTAGACGTTCATATGATGGTTATTTATCTGTTGATGAATATAATTTGAAAGGATTTTTAAAAAATTATTTTGAAATTGATCCTGAAATATATAAAATGAAAAATGATATGGGAGATGATTTTAAAACGAAAAATGCTAAAATGACAGTTAATATTAATGGGTAAGTTTTTATTATTTATTTACTTATTTATATATATTGAAATTTAATAAAATAATTTAGTAAACATTTTATTCTATATAATAATAATAATAATAATAATAATAATAATAATAATAATAATAATAATAATAATAATAATAATAATAATAATAATAATAATAATAATAATAATAATAATAATAATAATAATAATAATAATAATAATAATAATAATAATAATAATAATAATAATAATAATAATAATAATAATAATAATAATAATAATAATAATAATAATAATAATAATAATAATAATAATAATAATAATAATAATAATAATAATAATAATAATAATAATAATAATAATAATAATAATAATAATAATAATAATAATAATAATAATAATAATAATAATAATAATAATAATAATAATAATAATAATAATAATAATAATAATTCATTTCTAATAATTTTTTATTTTATATTTAAAAATTAATAAAAAATTATTATAATTAAATATACAAATATAATATCAATAATAAAATGAAATAAAATAAAAAAATTTTTTTTAATAATATTTTATTATTTTTAATTAAAACAAAACAACAACAATAAACAAAAAAAAAATTAGAAAAGAAAGTAGTTTTGATAAAGTAACTTTTTCATTAAGTGGAAAACTTTGTAGAGAATTATCAAAACCTCAATTTAAAGTAAAGATTCGTGGAAAGAAAAATTTATATGGTCGTACTCAATTAAAATTACGTCCTGATACTGTTGATCCTACTTTATTAAGAACTAAACTTGTTTCTGATATTCATAATCGTTTAGGAATTCCTTCATTATCTGCTAATTATATAACATTATATATTAATAATGAATATATGGGATTATATGTATTAACTGATTTATTTAAATTATCATGGGTTGAATTTGAATATGGTGAAAAGGATACTACTTCATTATATAAATGTGAAAGATCTTATTTATCAAGTGGTGTAGATTATTGTAAAAACGAAAATGATGACATACAAGGAGATATAATGGAATGGAATGAATTTATTGAAACATTAGATAATGCCAATTCAGCATCAGATATAGAAGATATATTTGATATTGATCAATTTTTAACAGAAATGGCAATTGAATTTTTAACAGGAGGATGGGATCATTATCAAAATGATCATAATTATATTATATTTAAACCTAAGAATGGTAAATGGTTATATTTATCACATGATTTTGATTTAGATATTAGTGGAAGAAATATGCATCCAGTTTATACTATAGAAGAATTTATAAAAAATTCACATTTAATGGATATTTTAATTTACAAGATCCTACACGTTTTAATAAAATTCTTCAAGATGTAATTAATAAAGCGTTTAATCCTGCACTTCTTTTCCTATTGATGAGTTAAAAGCATTAATTAAACCATATATTGAAAAAGATAAAATACTAGATGAAAATAGTAACTATCCAGAAAGATTTAATCCAACTGAGAAAGATTTTTCTACTATGGAAGAATGGGAAGCTAATTCAGAATTTACTACAGTATCATCTTATGTTTCTTATTCATTTGGACTTAAATATTGGATATTAATAAGATATAGATATATATGTAGAACTTATAAAATGGAATGTGATCCAATTTATATGGATAATAATTATAAATATTCAATTAATAAAGATGTAGAATATAAAGGAAAAATTCCTTATTATTCATCTATGTATAAATATATCGAAGAATATGGAGAACAATTAAGAAAAAAATAATATCTTTTATTTAATTAATTGTATGATTTTTTATTTACAAAATAATAAAAAGTATTGTTATTGATATTTATAAAAATAAAAATAAATATATATAAATAATAAAAAAATCTAAGTAAATAAAAAAAGTTAAATATAAATAAAATAAAATAAATATATATTAAAAGTATAGAAGTAATAGAATAAAAATAAATAAATAAAAATAAAAATTAACTATAGAAATAATTGAATAAAATAAATTATAAAAAGAAATAAAAGTAAATTATAGAAGAAATAAATAAATAAATAAATAAATAAATAAATAAATAAATGAATAAAGTAAGAAAGAAATAAATAAAATTACATAGAAAAATAAATGATAATATATTTAAAACCTATTAAAGATATATAGTTTATTAGATTATAATGGATTAAAATTCACTCCTATTGATCGGAATGACTGTTTATAGAAATGAATCTTTTAATTATATAAACGAAAATTATATAAATGATAATTACTGTAAACACTTAACACTTAAATGAAATTAACTTTAATTTAATTTAACTCTTTTTAAAGAATATAAATTAAAACTTTTAGAATTATATAAATTTTTAAAAAGAATATAGAAATATTAAATTTTAGAAGTTTTATTTATTTTTATTTATAAAAATTAGTGATAAAGATTGCTTAAATTTAAAGGAAGAAGAAATATTAAAAAAATTTAATTTTGAATTGTTGGATTATTTTTGAAATATTGAATCTAAATAAAATAAAGTAAAATAAAATAGAATAAAATAAAATAAAATAAAAAGATTTTAAGCTTTTTGTATTTCAAAGTAATCGTAAATATAATACTTTAAACATTTTAATGAAGATATCCGAAATGACTACTTTCACTAATAGTGAAATGGATAATAATTTAAAAAGAGAATTAGTTTTCTTTAAATTTGTCTTTAAGAATAAAGATAGGAAACTTTAATTTAATGAAAGTGCTTATAATGAATTTAGAGAAATATATGAAAATAATAATTTGAACAGTGATGATGTTACTCCTTCTAATCTTATAGAAAAATATCTTAAAAGAAAATAAAAAAAAAATAAGAAAAAAAAAATTATAATTATTAAAAAAAAATAATTTAAAAAAGGATATATACATTTTTTAATAATAATAAATAATAAATATAAAATTATCAATTTAATAAAAATTAATTATTTATATTTATATATTATATTATTATTCATTTTTTTATTCTTTTATTTTTTTTTTTTTTAAAAAAATATTTTATATAAGAGTCTAATTATAGTCTTTATCTGTCAGAAATTTTAAAATATGAAAGTATTATTTTGGATTATATAGATTTTATTCATATTAATTACATATCAACAACTTGTATTTGATATAAAACCAATATGCGTAGAATATGAGTAGTATATTTAATAATAATTATTAAATATTAAATTTATATCTTTTTTTTTTATAATAATTGTTAAAATAATTTATATATTTATATTTATATTTTTATTATATATTAAACATCTATTCTTTATTATATTAAATTAAATAATTCTTTTGTTTTTTTATATATTATATAATATATTATTAATGCATATAACTTTAATATTCCCATGTTATTAATATTACGGTATATTAAATTATAATCAAAATATAGTAATAATTTATTATTATTATATTGTTAAATATATTATTATTTTTAATATTTTCTATATTATTATTATATTTCTAATATATATTCTATAATATATTAGTTTATATTCTTGTATATTAATTATTATATAACTATTTAAAATTTTTTAATTTTTGTATTATTTTTAAAGTTTTTCAATTTAATAATCCTCCATATTAGAATTATTAATCGGAGGTATTTCTGGTTTTAATAAAATTAAATAATTAATAAAAATAATTAATAAAGCCTAATTATACAACTAAAAGCAAACAACGCACATAAAAGACTTGCATATCATATTATTAATAACGCGAACATCATAAATTTACATTAATTAATGTTTAAAACATTTATTAATTCTGATAGAAGTTATATAATTAAAAAATAAAATAAAACAGAAAATTCTATTCACCAAAATTTATAACAAAATCTATGTTGAAAATTGTCAAAATAAATTATATATAATAATCATATTTATTTTACAATACAATTTAATATATATTAAAATCTAAATATATAATAATGAAATATAATATTATTTTTATTATAGTTATTTATTTAATAAAACTTAATTTATAATTAAAAAAAATATTTTTTCTTGTAATTGTAAATTAAAACATTCCATTTTTTTTTTTTACTTTTTTATTATTACTTATTAATAAATAAATAAATAAATAAATAAATAAATAAATAAATAAATAAATAAATAAATAAATAAATTATTATAATAAATAGAAAAAAAGAATAAACCATTTTATTTTTGTTATTACAATATTATTATAAAAAAAAAGTAAAAAAGAATACTACAAGAATGTTGATTATTCATTATCCTTATAGAGCTATAGAAAATTTTAACTTTTATCTATAATATTAAATTAAGACATAATTAATTTAATATTATTTTCTAAAAATTAATATTAATTATTAAGATATAATATCCAACGACTAATTTTGAAAAAGAATTACTTTAATGAATTGTAAAATAAATTACTTTAATTTTTATTTTTATTTTTAAAAGTAATATTTATATATATATATATATATATATATAAATAATTAAATTTTAATTAATATAAAAATAATATTATTAAATATTATAATTTTTATATATACAATTAATGAAATATAATTTGTTATTATTGTTAATTATATATATTTTTTATTTTATATTTTTTTTGAGATTTATATTTTTTATTCTATATTTTTATTTTTTGTAATAGTTTATAAATTAAAACATTTTCTTTTATTTTTTAAATTTTTTTTAATTATAAATAAATATTTGTGTAATTTAATATAAAAAATTAATATTTTGCGTAATGTATTGCTAAACATTTAATTATATCTAGTTATTATGATTAAAAATAACAAAAAAAAAATATATATATATAAAATAACCTTTTTTTTTCTATAATTAAAAAATTGAAAAAAAAAAAAAATTTTTTTAAATAAAAAAAAATAAAATTAAAATTAAAACCAATTTACTACATAAAAATATTATTAAAAAGATAATTATAAAATAAATATATAAATAAAAACATTGAAAATTATAAAAAAAAATACAAAATATATAAATTTTAAATATAAAAGATGATATTTATATTATTTATTACATTATTCCTTAAAGGTATAATATATACATTTATATAAGTAATAATATAAAAAAAATTATTAAATATGAATTTTTATTGAAATAAAACTTTTTATTTTTTCATTTTTATTAGTATGCTTTGTCTTAGGTGAAACATCCTTTATTAATAATGGACAAAGAGCTGAGCTTTTTGAAAAAATGGATAATGAAATTTCTACTTTTAATATTACATTACCTGATATTGAATTTGATTTATTAAAGTTTTATACTTCATTTAGTAGTAAAAGTAATGGTTACATACAATCATTTGATGATCGGAATGATTCTTTTAATAATAATATAAAAAATTTTTATGACTTTTTAGGCGATATTTCTTATGATTTAAGAAGTTATAAAGCTAAAATTGAATATTTATTAAAACTTTTAAAATTACATAATTTTAAAAAAGAATATCCAAATTTTAATTTTAAGAAGTTTTCATTTTTAAAAATTAGTAATAAAGGTTATTTAAATTTTAATGAAAATGAAATATTAAAAGAATTTAATTTTGAACCATTGAATTATTACTCAGATCTCGAACGTTATTACGAAAATGATAATTTAAAGATTCTTATATTACAAAGTAATCGTAAATATAATATCTTAAACCTTTTAATGAAGTTATCCGAAATGACAACTTTCACTAATAGTGAAATGGATAATGATTTAAACAAAGAATTAGTTTTCTTTAAATTTATCATTAAGAATAAGGATGGAAAATTTCAATTTAATGAAAGTGATTATAATGAATTTATTGAAACATATGAAAATAATAATTCAATCAATGATGATGTTACTCCTTATAATCTTGAAGAAAAACATTTTGAAAGAATATATAATCATTTAGAAGAAATTAAAAAAAATATGAAAAGAAAATTAGAATTATTGAAAAAAATTAATTTTAAAAAAGAATATCCAAATTTCGATTTTTCTAAAAAATTACCAAATTTAAAAGTTAATAAAAAAGGTATTTCTAATATAAATATTGATAATATAATGAAAGGATTTAAATTTAATTTAGAAGATTATACTTCTCTTGAACTAGGTTATGATTATAATGATCTTAATATTATGGTTCATCAAAGTAATCCTAAATTTGATTTATTAAATATTTTAACTACACTTTCTAATATTACTACTTTTAATAATTCAAAAAAAGATGATGAATTCACTCGAAGATTAGTCTATTTTAAATTTATTTCAAAAAATGAAAATAATACTTATATATTTGATACAAATTCATATCATTTAAAAATATTTATGATAATAAATTAACTGCTGATGACTCAAATGAATTAATAGATTATCTCTATTCAGATGCAATGTTTAATGATTTTAATAATGATATGAGTAACAGAAATGTAATTGAAGATAACGATGATGAATTATATAAAAATAAAATAGAGGCTATAAATATCTATAAAGATAATATAGGTATAGATTTAAGAACAATATTATATATTATTCAAAATATTAATTTTAATGAAATGTATCCAAATTATAATTTTAAAAAAGAATTTCCAGAATTAAAGATTAATAAAGAAGGAATTCCAAAATTTGATTTAAAAAAAGTAATTAAAGGATTTAAATTTGATCCAAATAATTGTAATTATTGTATTGAAAATTTATGTTCAGAAAATGATGTACTTGTAGAAATTTATAAAAGTAATCCAAAATTTAATATTTTAAAAATTCTTAAAACTATGGCAGATTTAACTACTTTTAAAAATAGATTTTTTGATAATGAATTTAAAGAATTTTTATATAAATTTAAATTTATTATTTTAAAAGAAGATGGAAAATATTATTTTGATAATGTATCATATAATAAATATGAAAAAATATATTCTACCGAATTTCATACTGATTCAATTGAAGATAAACATAAAGAGTTTGAACTTTTATTAAAAGAAATTAATTCAAATCTTGAAACTTTAAAGTCTTATAATTTTACAGAATTATATCCATCATTTAATTTTAAAGAAGAATTACCAGAATTAAAAGTATCTGATAATGGTATTTCAAAAATCAATATAGAAGAAATAATGCAAAGTTTCAAATTTGATGGAAAAGAATATGAAAATAAATATTTTAATTATAAAAATAAAGATTTTGAATTATATGTATATCAAAATAATAAAGATTTTAATTTATTAAATATTTATCAAACTCTTACTAATATTACTACATTTGAATATAAAGAAGAGCTTGTACCAATTCAACAAATTTTATGTCCATTTAAATTTATTTATTTAGATAATATGAATAATTATTATATTGATATTTATGAATATAATCAATTTAAATATGATACTTTTATAAAGCCAAGTCAATTTAATAATATTTCTCATGAAATTATCGAAACTCTTAATAATTTAAAAAAATATAATCTTAAAGAATTATGTCCTACTCTTGATTTTGAAGAAATATTACCAGAATTAAATGTTTCCAATGATGGTTACTCTAAAATTAATGTTGATGAAATCATTAAAGGATTTAAATTTAAAGAAGAAGATTATCCATATTTAGATTTTGATATTGAAAATGATAATTTATATTTATATGTTTATCAAAGTAATAAAAAATTCAATTTACTAAAAATTTTAATGATAATTTCAAAAAATATTAATTACAGTGATTTTAATACTCATAATGAATTTACAAAATCTATTGTAAAATATAAATTTATTGAACGTTCAAATGATGAAGAATTATCCGTTAATGAATATACTTTGAATAATTTTATGAAAGATTATTTCAAAATTAATTCAGGAGTAAATGAAATTAAAAATGATATGGGAAATGATTTTAAAACGAAAAATGCTAAAATGACAGTTAATATTAATGGGTAAGTTTTTATTACTTATTATTATTATTTATTTATATTATAATATAATAAATTATTACTGACAATAATTTCTTTTATATCATAAAATAAATATAAAAAATTATATTTAAATAAATAAACTAATAAATAATATTCTAAATAATAAATAAAAATAAAAAAAAACTTTTTTTTTATAATATTATTTTTACTATTTAAACCAAAACAACAACAACAATAACAATAAAAATAACTAATAAATAACTAAAAAAAAATCAAAATATTAGAAAAGAAAATAGTTTTGATAAAGTAACTTTTTCATTAAGTGGAAAACTTTGTAGAGATTTATCAAAACCTCAGTTTAAAGTAAAGATTCGTGGAAAGAAAAACTTATATGGTCGTACTCAATTAAAATTACGTCCTGATACTGTTGATCCTACTTTATTAAGAACTAAACTTGTTTCTGATATTCATAATCGTTTAGGAATTCCTTCATTATCTGCTAATTATATAACATTATATATTAATGATGAATATATGGGATTATATGTGTTAACAGATTCATTTAAATTATCATGGGTTGAATTTGAATATGGTGAAAAGGATACTACTTCATTATATAAATGTGATTCTTCTCATTTAACAAAAAATGATTGTTACTGTATAAATGAAAATGATGAAATGGAAGAAGATACGACAGAATGGGATGAATTTATTAATACTTTAGATAATGCCAATTCAGCATCAGATATAGAAGATATATTTGATATTGATCAATTTTTAACAGAAATGGTAATTGAATTTTTAATAGGAGGATGTGATCATTATCAAGAGGGCCATAATTATTTCATATTTAAACCAAAGAATGGTAAATGGTTATATTTATCACATGATTTCGATTTAGACCTTAGTGGAAAATGTTCGCATCCAGTTTATACTATGGAAGAATTTTTACCAGATAATAATTTAATAAATATTTTAATTTTACAAGATCCTACACGTTTTAATAAAATTCTTCAAGATGTAATTAGTAAAGCGTTTAATCCTGCTATTCTTTTCCCACATATTGATGAATTAAAAACATTAATTAAACCATATATTGAAAAAGATAAAACTTATGATGAAAATGGACATTATCCAGGAAGACTTAATCCAAATGTAGACGATTTTTCTTCTTTAGAAGAATGGGAAGCTAATTCAGAATTTACTACAGTAAAATCATTTAATATTTATTCATTTGGACTTAAATATTGGATATTAATAAGATATAGATATATATGTAGAACTTATAAAATGGAATGTGATCCAATTTATATGGATAATAATTATGAATATTCAATTGATAAAGATGTCGAATATAAAGGAAGAATTTACTATTATCCATCTATGTATAAATATATTGAAGAATATGGAGAACAATTAAGAAGAAAATAATATATTTTATTTAATTAAAAATATAGTATATTATTTATAAAATAATAAAAAGTATTATTATAGATATTAATAGAAATAATAATAAATATATTATAAGTAAATAAAAAAATTAAATATAAATAAAATAAATAAAATAAAATAAATAAATATAAAAAAGTATAGAAAAAATAGAATAAAAATAAATAAAAACAAATAAATAAAAAATAAACATAAATAATAGAATAAATAAAAATAAAATCAAAATAAATTATAAAATAAATAAATAAATAGAAATGAAATAAAAATAAATTATAGAAATAATTAAATAAAATAATTATAAAATTAAATAAAAATAAATTAGAATAAAAAAAATAATATAAAAATAATATAAAAATAAATTACAAAAAAAATTAACAAATTGAAATATAAAAAAAATAAATAAATAAATTATAAAATAAATAAATAAATATAAAAAATAAATAAATAAATTATAAAATAAATAAATAAATATAAAAAAATAAATAAATAAATTATAAAATAAATAAATAAATAAATAAATAAATAAATAGAAAAGAAGTAAAAATAAATTATAGAAATAATTAAATAAATAAATAAATAAATAAATAGAAAAGAAGTAAAAATAAATTATAGAAATAATTAAATAAAATAATTATAAAATTTATTAAATAAAAATAAATTATAAAACTTAAAGTTATATAAAGACCGAATTGACTATTAATTGATATGAGTCTTTTAATTATATAAAAGAACATTACAAAAATGATAATTAATGTAAACACTCATATGAAATTAATTTTAATTTAATTCTTTTTAAAGAAGTAATTGAATATATATTAAAACTTTACTATCCAAATGTTAATTTTATTTTAAGAAATTTTAATTTTTAATAATTAAAAATAAAATTTGCTTAAATTTAAATGAAGAATAAATATAAAAAAATGGATTATATTTCAAATAATGAATCTGGATATAATAATCATGATTTAAAGATTTTTATATAACAATATAATCGTAAATATAATATTTTAAACCTTTTAATGATGTTATCCGTAATGACTACTTTCACTAATAGTGAAATAGCTAATGATTTAAAAAGAAAATTAGCTTTCTTATTTTTAATGATAAATTTAAAGAAAACTTAGTACAGAAAATTTCAATTTAATGAAAATAATTATAGTGAATTTAGCGAAATATATGAAAATAATAATTCAATCAATGATGATGTTATACATTATAATCTTGAAGAAAAATATCTTGAAAGAACATATAATCATTTAAAAAAAAAAATATAAATAATTAATATTTTAAAATATATTAAAATATAATAGTTTTATTAAATACTTTTATATAAGAATCAAATTAGATTTTATACAATTGTTTTATTAATAATGTGATCATCATAAATTATATATATATTTATATATATATATATATATTTTTTTTTAATAAATAACATTTAATTTTTAATACATTTATTAATTCTGATAGTTATAATTAAAAATTAAAATTAAATAGAAAATTCTATTCACCAAAATTTATAACAAAATCTCTATGAAATTGTCAAATAAAATAATATTATATATATTATTATTTTATTATTAATTTGATAATTTTATATATTTTAAAATTTAATATAATAATGAAACATAATTTATTTTTATTATTATTTAATAAAACTTAATTTATAATTAAAAAGAAAAAATTTTTTCTTTTAATTATAAATTAAAACGTTTTTTTTTTTTTTTTTTTTCGCTATTTTAATTTTGTTACTTATTAATAAATAAATAAATAAATAAATAGATAAATAATTTGATAAATAAATAAATTAATAAATAAATTAATAAATAAATTAATAAATAAATTAATAAATAAATTAATAAATAAATTAATAAATAAATTAATAAATAAATTTTAATAAAAAAAATGAAAAAAACTATTTTATTTTTGTTATTATAAGAAAAAAGGTAATAAAGAATAATCCAAGAATGTTAATTATTCATTATCCGTAAGAATCATACAAATTTTCAACTTTTATCTATAATATTAAATTTAGTAAGATATAATTTATTTAATATTATTTTCTAAAAATTAATATTAATTATTAAGATATAATATCAACGACTAATTTTGAGAAAGAATTACTTTTAATTAATTGTAAAATAAATTACTTATATTTTTATTATTATTTATATATTTTTTATTTTAAAAAATAATATATATATATATATATAAATCAATTAATAAATACAATGTGTTGATATTATAAGTGAATTTAAAGAATTTTGTGAGTTCGTTTATTTTACGTAACGGAATAAAGTAATAATAAAGCTATTTGAGCATTACTTGAAATGAACATTAAAATGATAATCATAAATATTATATAAAACAGTATGTAATACAACACTTAATCGAAAAACATTTAAAACTTTTAAAACATATTTATATGATTTATACTTATTATATATATAATAATAGAATATTCTAAAATATGTATTATCACTTTATTTGTATATACATATAAAAATAGGATTTTAATTATTATATATATAATTTTTATAAATTATTTATTTTAAAAAGTAATATATATATATAATATATATAATATATATAAATGTAAATCAATTATAAATTAAAACATTTTCTTCTATTTTTTATATTTTTTTTAATTATAAATAAATATTTGTGAAATATTTTGTGTAATGTATTGCTAAACATTTAATTAAATCTAGTTATTATGTTCAAAAATAACAAAAAAAATATATATATAAATTAAACATTTTTTTTCTATAATTAAAGAATCGAAAATAAAAATTCTTTTTAAAAAAAAATAAAAATAAAAATAAAACTATTTACTATATCAAAATATTATTAAAAAAATAATTATAAAAAAAATAAAAAATATAAAAAAAATTGTAAATCATAAAAAAATAATACATAATATATGAATTTGAAAATTAAAGATGATATTTATTTTATTTATCATTGTATTCCTTAAAGGTATAATATACATTTATATAAGTAATAATATAAAAAAATTATTAAATATGAATTTTTATTGAAATAAAACTTTTTATCTTTTCATTTTTATTAGTATGTTTTGTCTTAGGTGAAACATCCTTTATTAATAAAGGACAAAGAGCTGAACTTTTTGAAAAAATGGATAATGAAATTTCTACTTTTAATATTACATTACATGACGTTGAATTCGATTTATTAAAGTATTATACTTCATCAAGTAGTAGTAGTAAACAATTATTATCACCATTTAATGATCAGAATGATCCTTTTAATATTATAAATAATACTTTCTATGAATACTTAGAGAATACATATAAAACAATAGATGAAATTGAATATTTATTAATCCTTTTAAAATTATATAATTTTAAAAAAGAATATCCAAATTTTAATTTTAAGAAATTTTCATTTTTAAAAATTAGTAATAAAGTTTATTTAAATTTTTATGAAGATGAAATATTAAAAGAATTTAATTTTGAACCATTGGATTATTTTTCAAATATTAAATCTAAATATGATAAAAATGATTATATGCTTTTTGTATTACAAAGAAATCGTAAATATAATATTTTAAACTTTTTAATGAAGTTATCTGAAATGACTACTTTCACTAATATTGAAATGGATAATGCTTTAAAGAAAGAATTAGTTTTCTTTAAATTTATCATTAAAAATAAAGATGGTAAATTTCAATTTAATGAAAATAATTCAATCAATAATATTACTCCTTATAATCTTGAAGAAAAACATTTTGAAAGAATATATTTTCATTTAAAAGAAATTAAAAAAAATATGAAAAGAAAATTAGAATTATTGAAAAAAATTAATTTTAAAAAAGAATATCCAAATTTCGATTTTTCTAAAAAATTACCAAATTTAAAAGTTAATAAAAAAGGTATTTCTAATATAAATATTGATAATATAATGAAAGGATTTAAATTTAATTTAGAAGATTATACTTCTCTTGAACTAGGTTATGATTATAATGATCTTAATATTATGGTTCATCAAAGTAATCCTAAATTTGATTTATTAAATATTTTAACTACACTTTCTAATATTACTACATTTAATAATTCAAAAATGGATGATGAACTCACTCGAAGATTAGTTTATTTTAAATTTATTTCAAAAAATGAAAATAATACTTATATATTTGATACAAATTCATATCAATCATTTAAAAATATTTATAATATTCAATTAAATGCTGATAATTCAAATGAATTAATAGATTATCTAGAGGCAGATAAAATATTTAATGAAATGAATAACAGAAATGTAGTTGAAGATAATAATGATGAATTATATGAAAAAAAAATAGAGGCTATAAATACCAATAAAGATAATATAGGTATAGATTTAAGAAAAATGTTATATATTATTCAAAATATTAATTTTAATGAAATGTATCCAAATTATAATTTTAAAAAAGAATTTCCAGAATTAAAGATTAATAAAGAAGGAATTCCAAAATTTGATTTAAAAAAAGTAATTAAAGGATTTAAATTTGATCCAAATAATTGTAATTATTGTATTGAAAAATTATGTTCAGAAAATGATGTTCTTATAGAACTTTATAAAAGTAATCCAAAATTTAATATTTTAAAAATTTTTAAAACTATGGCTGATTTAACTACTTTTACAAATGGAATATATGATAATAATTTTAAAAACTTTTTATATAAATTTAAATTCATTATTTTAAAAGAAGATGGAAAATACTACTTTGATAATGAATCATATAATAAATATGAAAAAAAATATTTTATCGAATTATATTATGATTCAATTGAAGATAAACATAAAGAGTTTGAACTTTTATTAAAAGAAATTAATTCAAATCTTGAAACTTTAAAGTCTTATAATTTTACAGAATTATATCCATCATTTAATTTTAAAGAAGAATTACCAGAATTAAAAGTATCTGATAATGGTATTTCAAAAATCAATATAGAAGAAATAATGCAAAGTTTCAAATTTGATGGAAAAGAATATGAAAATAAATATTTTAATTATAAAAATAAAGATTTTGAATTATATGTATATCAAAATAATAAAGATTTTAATTTATTAAATATTTATCAAACTCTTACTAATATTACTACATTTGAATATAAAGAAGAGCTTGTACCAATTCAACAAATTTTATGTCCATTTAAATTTATTTATTTAGATAATATGAATAATTATTATATAGATATTTATGAATATAATCAATTTAAATATGAAACTTTAATAAAGCCAAGTCAATTTAATAATATTTATCATGAAATCATCGAAGTTCTTAATAATTTAAAAAAATATAATCTTAAAGAATTATGTCCTACTCTTGATTTTGAAGAAAAATTACCAGAATTAAAGGTTTCTAATGATGGTTACTCTAAAATTAATATTGATGAAATCATTAAAGGATTTAAATTTAAAGAAGAAGATTATTCATATTTAGATTTTGATATTGAAAATGAATATTTATATTTATATGTTTATCAAAGTAATAAAAAATTCAATTTATTAAAAATTTTAATGATAATTTCAAAAAATATTAATTACAGTGATTTTAATACTCATAATGAATTTACAAAATCTATTGTAAAATATCAATTTATTGAACGTTCAATTGATGAAAAATTATCCATTTTTGAATATGGTTTGAATAATTTTATGAAAAAGTATTTCAAAATTAATTCAGGAGTATATAAAATTAAAAATGATATGAACAATGATTTTAAAACGAAAAATGCTAAAATGACAGTTAATATTAATGGGTGAGTTTTTATTAATTATTATTATTATTTATTTATATTATAATATAATAAATTATTTCTGATAACAATTTCTTTTATATTATAAAATCAATATAAATAATTATATTTAAATAAATAAACTAATATATAATATTTTTAATAATTAAAAAAAATAAAAAAAAATTATTTTATATAATACTTTTTTTTATATTTTTAATTAAACCAAAACAAAAACAACAATAATAACAATAACAACTAAATAACTAAAAAAAATCAAAATATTAGAAAAGAAAGTAGTTTTGATAAAATTACTTTTTCATTAAGTGGAAATCTTAGTAAAACATTATCAAAACCACAATTTAAAGTAAAGATTCGTGGAAAGAAAAATTTATATGGTCGTACTCAATTAAAATTACGTCCTGATACTGTAGATCCTACTTTATTAAGAACTAAACTTGTTTCTGATATTCATAATCGTTTAGGAGTTCCTTCATTATCTGCTAATTATATAACATTATATATTAATGATGAATATATGGGATTATATGTGTTAACAGATTCATTTAAATTATCATGGGTTGAATTTGAATATGGTGAAAAGGATACTACTTCATTATATAAATGTGATATGTCTCAATTAACAAGAGATTATCCATTCTGTGAAAATGAAAATGATGATATGGAAGAAGATACGACAGAATGGGATGAATTTATTAATACTTTAGATAATGCTAATTCAGCATCAGATATAGAAGATATATTTGATATTGATCAATTTTTAACAGAAATGGCAATTGAATTTTTAATAGGAGGATGGGATCATTATCAAAATGGTCACAATTATTTTATATTTAAACCAAAGAATGAAAAATGGTTATACTTATTATATGATTTTGATTTAGATCTTAGTGGAAATGATATGCATCCAGTTTATACTATAGAAGAATTTTTACCAGATAATAATTTAATAAATATTTTAATTTTACAAGATCCTACACGTTTTATTAAAATTCTTCAAGATGTTATTAATAAAGCGTTTAATCCTGCTATTCTTTTCCCACATATTGATGAATTAAAAGCATTAATAAAACCATATATTGAAAAAGATAAAACATATGATGAAAATGGACATTATCCAGGAAGATTTAAAACAAATGTAAAAGATTTTTCAACTATAGAAGAATGGGAAGCTAATTCAGAATTTACTACAGTAAAATCATATAATATTTATTCATTTGGACTTAAATATTGGATATTAATAAGATATAGAAATATATGTAGAACTTATAAAATGGAATGTGATCCAATTTATATGGATAATAATTATGAATATTCAATTGATAAAGATGTCGAATATAAAGGAAGAATTAAGTATTATCCATCTATGTATAAATATATTGAAGAATATGGAGAACAATTAAGAAGAAAATAAATAATATCTTTTATCTGATTAATAATATTATTTTCTAATTTTTTCTTTAAAAGTGCATATCCATATAGATTGCATCTATCTATAGATATGCATTTTAAAAAAAAAATAATTATTACATATATACATTTAAATTAATAAAATTTATAAGTAAAAAATAATTACATATATACATTTAAATTAATAAAATTTATAAGTAAAAAATAAAGATAGAAAAGAAAAAAAAAAAAAAAGAAGTAAAAACATACAAAAAAATAGAATAAAAATATATTTATAGAAAAAATAGAGTAAAAATAAATATATATATAAACAAACAAACAAATAAATATATAAATAAACAAACAAATAAATATATAAATAAACAAACAAATAAATATATAAATAAACAAACAAATAAATATTTAAACATATAAACAAACAGAAAACATATATAAACAAACAGAAAACATATATAAACAAACAGAAAACATATATAAACAAACAGAAAACATATATAAACAAACAGAAAACATATATAAATAAACAGAAAACATATATAAATAAACATATAAACTAAAGAAAATAAATAAATATTTATATAAAAATAAAAATAAACAAACAAAAAATTAAATAAATAAATAAGCAAAAAATAAATAAACCAATAAAAACACAAAAAAACTATAAATAAATAAACAAATTAAAAAATAAATAAAAAAATAAATAAATTAAAAAATAAATAAATAAATGGAAGGATATATAAAAATTATAATTTTTTTTAACTCTAATTTAAATACTATGTTTTTGTAAATATTTTTTAATTTATTTATAAAATATAAATAGCTATATTTTTTAAAAAAAAATTTAAAATGAGTTATTACATTTAAAATTAATTTATTGTAAAAAGTATCTATTATATTTAAATATAAAACAAATTTTTATTATAGTAACATATATATTAAGTATATCTTAAATTTTATATATATAAAAATTCAATTAATAAAAATATCTAATATAAAGGAAGAATTTTCTATTATTCATCTATGCGTAAATGTATAAATATAAATATATTGAAGAATAAGTAGCACCGTTAAGAAAAAACAAAAAATTTTTTTTAATATATATACTTTATATACTAATAAAAAAGTAATATTTATATATTTATTAATATATATAAACCATAAAGAAAAAAAATTATTTTTTATCTATAAATGTAAAAAAAATAGAATAAAAATAAAAATAAAAATAAAATGAAAAAAATCATAAAACTAAAACAAAAGGTATGAAAAATAAAAATAAGAATAATAAATAAATAAATAAATAAATAAATAAATAAATAATTTATATACAAATAATTCCATATGGATGTAAAATATTTGTTATAAAACTTATATATAACAATATAATATTTATACATTTTATATATTATAAGAATATAAATAATATAAATAATTCAATTAAAAAATTTTTAATATATTGGTAACAATATAATAATAATATATTGAAATTATATGGATTATAAAGTAAATTAAAATTTTAATTGAAAAACAACATTAATAATAATGGTAAATAATAAAAATTATTTACGAATATAAAATTTATTTATAAGTATAAATGCAAATAATATTCCTAAATTCATGTCATCTTTTTGAGTTTTTCTTTTCCTTTTTATTAATGTTATATATATTATATATATAATTACTTTGTTTTATTTGTTTTATCTTTTTTTTCTATAAAATAAAAAAAATGAAAATTTAAAATCATTAAAAAAAATATCCATTATATTTTATATTATTATTGGATATTTTGTAATTAAATTTATGTCAATCAATTTAATATTATTGGATAGTTTTTCTTTTCCAACTTTAACTTTAATTAATATCTTTTTTTTTTATATTTTTTCATTTTTTTTTTTTTTTTTTTTTTTTTTTTTTTTTTTTTTTTTTTTTTTTGTTTTTCATTTTTTATTTATATTGAAAGAATTTTTTTTTTTGAAATTCTTTTTTTTCTTTTTGTATATACATCTAAATATAAAATAATAATATAAAAATTTTTATTTAATAGTAATAATAATCGAAATATAAAGAAAAATGAATAGAGTTTGTAAAATTTTAGGAATTCAAAAACCAGTAATTCAAGCACCAATGATGTGGATTACATCACCAAAACTTGTTGCTGCTGTTTCAAATGCTGGTGGACTTGGTGTTCTTGGTTTAAATGGAGGATTTAAAAAACCAGTTTTTACATTAGAAGAAACTATGTCAGAATTAAGAAATTCTATTCATCAAATTAAAGAATTAACTGATAAACCATTTGGTGTTAATGTTTTTCCATCTGCTAATGATCCTATGGGATTAAGTAAACCAATTATTCAAGTATGTAAAGAAGAAAATGTTAAAATTCTTGTTACTGTTGGTGCTGCTTCACCAAAAGAATATGACCAATGGAAAAAAGATGGTTTTACTCTTATTGCAAGAGATTTCAATCCAACAGTAAGAGGTGCCATTGCATTAGAAAATGCAGGAGCTGATATTATTGTTGCTACAGGTTGTGATGAAGGCGGTTGTATGCCTTCTTTATCTACAGGTACAACATCAGCTGTTGCTTTACTTTCAGATGCTGTTAAAGTTCCAGTACTTGCAGCTGGTGGTATTATTAATGAAAAAATGGCAAAAGCAGCTGCTATTGTTGGAGCTGAAGGTGCTTATGTTGGTACAAGATTTATTCTTTCTAAAGAATGTCCAGCTTGTGATGATGCTAAAAAAGATATTATGAATACTCATCCAGATGATTATATTACTTTTAGTCTTATGAATGGTTTTGCTAAATTTAGAACTACACCACATAAATCTGGAAAAGAAGCTCTTCAAGCTAATTTAAAGGGTAATCTTAATCCATCTACAGGTGATTTTTATTCATCAATGATTAAAGGTAATTTAGATGAAGGTTGTAATACCATTTGTAATGTTGCTAATTTAATAAAATCTATTGATTCTTGTAAAGATATTGTGGATGAAATTGCCAGAGCATGGGTTAATAAATAAAAAAATTAATAAATTTTTGAAAATAATGAATAAAAAAAAAAAAAAAAAAAAAAAAAGAAAAAAAAAAGAAAAAAGTAAAGAAAAGAAAAATTAATAAATATATTTTGATAATAAATTTTGAAATTTTATGAAAATAACCATAAAATAGAAATGTACAAAAAATAATTATTAATATTAAAAAAGCGAAATAAAATAAAAACAAAAAAAAATGGAAAATAAATAAAATAAAATAAAAAAAGCAAAATAGTACAAAACAAAACAAAACAAAAACCAAAAAAAAAAAAAAAAAAAAAAAAAAAAAAAAAAAAAAAAAAACGAATAAACAGTACAAATAAAAAATAAATATTAAAAAATATCAATTAAATAAATAATACAATAAAATAGTAATGAAAAAAAAAAAAAAAAAAAAAAAAAAAGATAATATAATTTACATGATAAGATACCTTTGGATAAAAAAAATTATGATTATGATTAATATCTAATACATAATGAATAAAAAATGAAACATTTATTAAATACTATTCATACTCATAATATATATAAGAAAAAATATAATTTATAAATTATATTTATAAATAAAAATTGCAAAAAAAAAAAAATAATAATAATAATAATAATAAGTAATATTAATAGTAAATATAAAGAAAAAAGTATATCATTTTAAAGTAAACCATTAAAAAAAAAAATGTTTTTATTATTATTATTTATTTTTTTATTTTTATTTTCATAATTGGAAAAAAAAGTAAACAAATACAATTTTTTATAAAATGTAAATACAAAAAATAATAATATAAAAAATGAATGATACAATAATACATGAATATTGTAAACAATTATAGAAAAAAAAATAAAATATAATAAAGTTTAATATATTAAAAAAAAAAAAAATTTATATTATTTGTTTAGGGGTTAATATTATGTAATTTATATTAATTAATTAATTATTTATTTATTTATTTATTTATTTATTTATTTATTATTTATTTATTTATTTATTATTTATTATTTATTTATTTATTTATTTATTCATTTATTTATTAAATAATATTCATTTATTTATTTATTTATTTATTTATTTATTATTTATTTATTTATTTATTTATTTATTTATTTATTTATTTATTTATTTATTTATTTATTTATTTATTTATTTATTTATTTATTTATTATTTATTTATTTATTTATTTATTTATTCATTTATTCATTTATTTATTTATTTATTTATTATTTATTTATTTATTTATTTATTTATTTATTTATTTATTTATTTATTTATTTATTTATTTATTTATTAATTTATTTATTTATTTATTTATTTATTCATTTATTTATTAAATAATATTCATTCATTTATTTATTTATTAAATTATTTATTTATTAAATTATTTAAAAAAAATGATATAGTAAAGTATAAATATAATTATAATATTTTTGCTTTTTTTTTTTTATTATTATTATTATATAGTAATAGAGGAAAAAAATATTATATATATATATATATTATAATAAATATAACTATTAATAATTTAAAATTTTTTAAACATTATTATTATATAAAATATTCACTCATTCATATTTTTTGTTAATTAGGCAATAACAACAAAAGTTAAAAGTAACAGTTATTTTAACTAATTCTTTATTAAAATTGTTTCTTTTTTTTTTTTTTTTTTTTTTGTTATTTTATTATGTTCATAATTATAAAATTATATAGAACTGAATTGAATTGAATTAAATTATTAAATAATATAAATATATTTTGAAAAATGTTAATATAATTGATAATTTGAAATAATAAAAAATAAACATATTTTTTTTTTTCTTTTTTAATTATCTTCGTTTTTTGAATACGATAAACTGAGATAAATTTTGAAAAAAAAAACGTTTAATTTCTATAATAAAATAAAATAAAATGAAATAAAATAAAATAAAATAAAAATAAAAATAAAAACAATTTTGTTTATAGTATAATAAAACATAAATAAATTTCATATAATAACAATAATAATAATTACAATTTAATATTAATTTATTCTTTTTTTTTTTTTTTCTAATAAAATTAATACTATTAAAAATTTAATAGAGAAAAAAAATAAAAAAAAAAAGCAAATAAATTTAAATATTAATAACAACTACAAAATAACCCTATAACGTTAAAATATTATTAATTTCATTTTGGGGAAAGTGAAATAGAGTGTTCGATAAAAGATTTTTTTTTTTTAAAAAACTTTAATAAATTAAAAATTTAAAAAAGGATTGACAATCAAAAAATTAAATACATAATATATTAAAATATAATTTAATATATAATGAATTTAATTTTTTGATTAAATCAATAAATCATTAAATTTTGGTTTAATTTTTAATATAACAAAAAACAAATAATAATGAAATAATTATTAAACATAAAAAAAATTAAAAAAGTTAAATATTTATTATTTATTAAAGAAAAAAAAAAAAAAAAAAAAAAAAAAAAGAAAAAACTATTAAAATAAAATATTAAATATTTTCTCAAAATTTAAAATATATAATATAAAAAAAAGGAAAAACTATAAAAACAAAATATTTTCTCATAAAATTTAAAAAAAAAAAATTAAATATACAAAATTAAATATATACATAATTAAATATATACAAAATTAAATATATAAAAAAAAAAAAAAATAAAACAGAAAAAAAAAATAAAACAGAAAAAAAAAATAAAACAGAAAAAAATAGAACAAGAAAAAATAAAATAATAAAAATAAATAATAAAAGTAAATAATAAAATTATAATTAACAAATGAATAAAAAAAAATTATAAAAATAATAATAAAAGTAAAAAGTATAAAATTTTAAAAAAAAAAAAAAAAAGTTCAAACATAATTATAAAAATATAATAAAATAAATAATATAATCAATATATAAAAAGATGCTGTTTTCAATTTTTATAGCTTTATTAAATGGTATATAAAAAGTATTTAATTATTTATATATAAAATAATAATTATAAAAGAGTATTTAATTAATATATTTTATTAAAATATTTAAAAAAAATTTTTTTTTGCATTTACATTAGTATACTGTGTCTTATGTGATTCTTCCTTTATTAATAAAGGACAAAGAGTTGAACTCTTTGAAAAAATAGATAATGAAGTTTCAACTTTTAAAATTTATTTACCTGAAGATGAATTCATTTTATTAAAAGATATTACTTCTTCAAGTAATTCAAACTCTCCAACATTCTCCAGTGATTTTTCAAGTACGTTACATGATTCTTCTAATTCTATGAATGATATATATTATGAACAACTCAATAAGATTAGTACTGATTTAATAGATATTAAATTAGCTATTGAAGAATTATTAAAATTTTTTAAAATATGCAATTTTAAGAAAGAATATCCTAATTTAAATCTTGAAGAATTTTTATTTTTAAAGATTAGTAATAAAGGTTTTTCAAATTTTAATGAAGAAGAAATATTAAAAGGATTTAATTTTGAACCATTGGACTATATGTTAAATCTTGAACCTGAATATAATAATAATGATTTAAAAATTCTTGTATTACAAAGTAATAGTAAATATAATATTTTAAATCTTTTAATAAAATTAGCTGAAATGACTACTTTCACTAGTGGTGAAAAGGATAATACTCTTAAGTATATATTAATTTATTATAAATTTATTATTAAAGATGAGAATGGAAAATTTTATTTAAATGAAAATGATTATAATGAATTTATAAACGTATATTTTTCTGATTATTCAGGTTCTAATGATATCACCCCTTATAATATACAAGAAAAACATTTTGAAAGAATATATATTCATTTAAAAGAAATTAAAAAAAATATGAAAAGAAAATTAGAATTATTAAACAAATGTAATTTTAAGATGGTATATCCAAATTTTGATTTTTCTAAAGAATTACCAAATTTAAAAATTAATGAAAATGGTTTTACTAACTTAAATATTGATAATATAATGGAAGGATTTAAATTTAATTTAGAAGATTATACTTCTCTTGAATTTGGTTATGATTATAATGATCTTAATATTATGGTTCATCAAAGTAATCCTAAATTTGATATATTAAATATTTTAATTACGCTTGCTAATATTACTACTTTTAATAATTCAAAAATGGATGATGAACTCACCCGAAGATTAGTTTATTTCAAATTTATTTCAAAAAATAGAAATAATACTTATATATTTGATATTAAATCATATCAATCATTTAAAAATATTTATGACAATAAAAAGGAAACAGATGATTTACATATATTAAAAAATTACCTCTTCTATGATGAATTCTATGGTAGATTGAATAATAAAATGGATATTAATAATGTTATTGAAGATAGTAATGATGAATTATATGAAATTAATATTAAAAATTTATATGATTACGAACATAAACTATATGATTTAAGATTATTTTTATATTTTATTCAAAAAAATAATTTTATTGAAGAATATCCAAATTATAATTTTAAAGAAGAAT
Source organism: Anaeromyces robustus (assembly GCA_002104895.1). Classification (NCBI taxonomy): domain Eukaryota; kingdom Fungi; phylum Neocallimastigomycota; class Neocallimastigomycetes; order Neocallimastigales; family Neocallimastigaceae; genus Anaeromyces; species Anaeromyces robustus. The sequence continues at coordinate 238,859 of MCFG01000042.1, read as the reverse complement.
TTCCTGAATTGAAAATTAATGAAAGTGGAATGCCACAATTTGATTTAACAAAAGTAATTAAAGGATTTGACTTTGATCCAAATAATTGTAATTATTGTAAAGAGAATTTATGTACAGAAAATGATGTTCTTATAGAAATTTATAAAAGTAATCCAAAATTTAATATTATAAAGATTCTTAAAACCATGGCTGATTTAACTACTTTTACATCTTCTAGTAACGATAGTGATTTCATTAAGCATTTATCTAAATTCAAATTTGTTATTTTAAAAGAAGATGGAGAATATTATTTTGATAATAAATCCTATGAAAAACTTGATAAGATATATAACTCATTTTTAGTTAATTATTCAATTAAAATTATACACAATAATTTCAATAATGTATTAAAAGAAATTAATGCCAATCTTGAAATTTTGAAATCTTATAATTTCACTGAATTATATCCATCATTTAGTTTTAAAGAAGAATTACCAGAATTAAAAGTATCTGATAATGGTATTTCGGAAATCGATATAGATGAAATAATGCAAGGTTTTCAATTTGATGAAAAAGAATATGAAAATAAAAGTTTTAATAATGATAATAAAGATTTTGAATTATATGTATATCAAAGTAATAAAGATTTTAATTTATTAAATATTTATCAAACTCTTGCTAATATTACTACATTTGAATATAATGAAGAAATTGAACCAATTCAACAAATTTTATGTCCATATAAATTTATTTATTTAGATAATATGAATAATTATTTTATAGATATGTATGAATATAATCAATTTAAATATGATACCTTCATAAGATCAAATCAATTTAATAACATTTCTCATGAAATTATCGAAATTCTTAATAATTTAAAAAAATATAATCTTAAAGAATTATGTCCTACTCTTGATTTTGAAGAAAAATTACCAGAATTAAATGTTTCCAATGATGGTTACTCTAAAATTAATGTTGATGAAATCATTAAAGGATTTAAATTTAAAGAAGAAGATTATCCATATTTAGATTTTGATATTGAAAATGAATATTTATATTTATATGTATATCAAAGTAATATAAAGATTTTTATTTATTAAATATATTAATGATTATTTCTGCTAATATCGATTATGATGATTTAAATACACATAATGAATTTACAAAAACAATTGCTAAATATAAATTTATTTCAAGATCAGAAGATGGAGATTTATATATTAATAATAGTTATATTCGTTTCATTAAAAGTAATTTTGGAACTAATGCTGATGATGTTGATGATGATGATATAGTTATCTCTGAAGATCCAATAACTGATTTTAAAACAAAAAACGCCACAATGATTGTTAATATTAATGGGTAAGTTTTTATTATTACTTATTATTTTATTATTATTATTTATTTATTTATTTATTAATTAATTTATTTATTTATTTATTTATTTATTTATTTATTTATTTATTTATTTATTTATTTATTTATTTATTTATTTATTTATTTATTTATTTATTTATTTATTTATTTATTTATTTATTTATTTATTTATTTATTTATTTATTTATTTATTTGTTTGTTTGTTTGTTTGTTTGTTTGTTTGTTTGTTTGTTTATTTATTATTATTATTAATTTTAAAAATATTCAATATATATATAAATTAAAACAAATATATATATATAATATATTTTCTTTCAATATTAATAATTAATACTTATTATTTTTTAAAAAAAAAAATTAGAAAAGAAAATAATTTCGATAAAGTTACTTTTTCATTAAGTGGTTATTTTGCTGGATATTTATCAAAACCTCAATTTAAATTAAAAATTCGTGGAAAGAAAAATTTATATGGTCGTACTCAATTAAAATTACGTTCTGATACTTCAGATCCAACATTATTAAGAACAAAACTTATTTCTGATATTCATAATCATTTAGGAATTCCTTCATTATCTGCAGGTTATACAACTTTATATATTAATGATGAATATATGGGATTGTATATATTAACAGATATGTATAAATTATCATGGGCAGAATTTGAATATGGCGAAAAAGATACTACTTCATTATATAAATGTGATGTTTCTCAATTAACACAAGATTCTTCAGACTGTAAAAATGAAAATGATGATGTAGAAGATACAACAGAATGGGATGAATTTATTAATACTTTAGATAATGCTAATTCAGCATCAGATATAGAAGATATATTTGATATTGATCAATTTTTAACAGAAATGGCAATTGATTTTTTAACAGGAGGATGGGATCACTATGAAAATGCCCATAATTATATAATGTTTAAACCAAAGAATGGAAAATGGTTATACTTATCACATGATTTTGATTTGGATCTTAGTGGAGCTTTACTAAATCCAGTCAGTAATTTAGAAGAATTTATTATGAATAATACACATTTAACGGATATTTTAATTTTTGAAGATCCTACTCGTTTTAATAAAATTCTTCAAGATATTATTATCAAAGTCTTTAATCCTGCTATTCTTTTCCCATATATTGATGAATTAAAAGCATTAATTAAATCATATATTGAAAAAGATAAAATACCAGATGAAAATGGAAATTATCCAGGAAGATTTAATTCATCTGTAAAAGATTTTTCAACTCTAGAAGAACGGGAAGCTAATTCTGAATTTACTACAGTAAAATCATACTACCGTTATTCATATGGTATTAAATATTGGATATTAATAAGATATAGATATATATGTATAACATATAAAATGGAATATGATCCAATTTATATGGATAATAATTATAAATATGAAGTTGATAAAGATGTTGAATATAAAGGAGTTAATACCATATATAAGTCTATATTTGATTTTTTTGAAGAATATGAAGAACAAATGCAAAGCAAATAAAAATATTATTAATTTTTCTTTTTTGTAATATGAAATAAAAAATAAAAATAAAAATGATTTAATTCTTATTAATATTAGATATTAATAATCTTTTATTAATATATTTAAAAATTTTTTATTTTTTTTTTTTTTGAATAATTATAATACATTATAATAAAATAAAAATAAAAATAGATAATAAACTTTATTTCTTTTTAAAAAGATTTTTATTATTAAATAAATTATTATCAATCTAATAATATAATTAAAAAAAAATGGCTGAATTAATTTCATTGTATTGTATTTTTTAATTTATTTTTATATTTTGTGTAACCTCACCACATTCCTTTTTTCTTTTTTCTTTTTTTTTTTTCTTGTTTTATCTACAAAAAATCACCAAAAGTTTATTTATTATTATTTACATAATATAAAAAGAACTTTTTTTCTCAAATACTGAAAAATAAAAAAAAATAAAAATAAAAAAAAAACAAAAATATAAACTATAAAAAAAAATATTAACAAAAATAAATTATATAAAAAAAATTAACTGCAAAAAAAGTTAACTACAAAAAAAAAAAAAAAAGATAGACAGAAAATTAATAAAAAAATTTAGAAAAAAGTTAATTAAAAAAAAAGGAAAGAAAAGTAAATAAAAAATATAAAAACAATAAAATAAAATATTAATGAATAATTAATAAAAAATAAAAAAATTATAACTAAAGTTAAATAAGCTGTTTTAATTATCACAGTTTTATTAATAATCTAATAATGGGAGAGTTGTATTTCGAAAATTTGTATTTCGTAAACTTATACTTCGTAAAATGGTTTGATTTTTATTTAAAGCCACTAAATTTCATTAAAAATTTAATAAATAATTATTTATTTTATAATTTATTTATTAATTTTTTTTATTACATTTTAATGCGCCATATTTTCCGAAATGCTCTTTTACGAAATACAAGTTTTCGAAATACAAATTTTCGAAATGTACCACCATCTTTAATAATATAATTAAAAAAAAAAATGGCTGAATTAATTTCATTGTATTGCATTTTTTAATTTATTTTTATATTTTGTGTAACCTCACCACATTCCTTTTTTCTTTTTTTTTTTTTTCTTGTTTTATCTACAAAAAATCACCACAAGTTTATTTATTATTATTTACATAATATAAAAAGAACTTTTTTTCTCAAAAATTGAAAAATAAAAAAAAAAAAATAAAAAAAACAAAAATATTAACAAAAAAAAAAAAAAAATATTAACAAAAATAAATTATATAAAAAAAATTAACTACAAAAAAAGTTAACTAAAAAAATAAAAAAGATAGACAGAAAATTAATAAAAAAATATAGAAAAAAAAAAAAAAAAAAAAAAGGAAAGAAAAAAAAATAAAAAATATAAAAACAATAAAATAAAATATTAATGAATAATTAATAAAAATTAAAAAATTATAACTAAAGTAAAATAAAAATGTTGGTTGTTTTAATTATCACAGTTTTATTAAAAGGTATATAAAATATTAATTATTTTTATATATATTAACAATTATAAAAAAAATATTTTTCTTATAATAACTTTAACTCTTTTTTAAAAAAAAAAAAAAATAAATAAATTTTCTTTATTTCTTTCTATTTACATTAGTATGCTGTGTATTATGTGAATCTTCTTTTATTAATAATGGACAAAGAGCTCAACTCTTTGAAAAAATGGATAATGAAGTTTCTACATTTAAAATTTATTTACCTGAAATTGAATTTAGTTTTTTAAAAAATATTACTGCTCCAAGAGATACAGATAGTGGTAGTGGTGGTTCTTTTAATCCAATTAATGCTGATAATTTAGAAACATTTGAATTCCATATAAATTCGATAAATTATGATATAATTGCTTTTAAACAAGAAATTGAAAAAATATTGCCACTTTTAAAATTGTATAATTTAAAAAAAGAATATCCTAATTTAGATTTTAACAAATATTCATATTTAAATTTTACAAGTAAAGGTTATCCCATTTTTAATGAAGAAGAAATATTAAAAGAATTTAACTTTGATGCAATATACTATATTGATATGGATTATGATTATTATTATGATGATTTAAAAATAGCTATCTTAAATAGTAATAAAAAATATAATATTTTATCTCTTTTAATAACTTTATCCCATTTAACTACTTTCACTAATAGTGAAATGGATAATCATCTTAAAAATGAATTATTTTTTTATAAATTTATACTTCAAAATCCTGTAGATGGCAAATTTTTTATAAATGAAGATGAGTATAATGAATCTTTCCAAAATTATTTATCAGAAAATTCTAGTTATGATGAAATCACACCTTATAATATACAAGAAAAACATTTTGAAAGAATATATGGCCATTTAAAAGAAATTAAAAAAAATATGAAAAGAAAATTAGAATTATTAAATAAATGTAATTTTAAAGAGGTATATCCAAATTTCGATTTTTCTAAAGAATTACCAAATTTAAAAATTAATGAAAATGGTTTTGCTAATTTAAATATTGATAATATAATGGAAGGATTTAAATTTAATTTAGAAGATTATATTTCTTTTGAACTAGGTTATAATTATAATGATTTAAATATTATGGTTTACCAAAGTAATCCAAAATTTGATATATTGAATATTTTAATTACTCTTGCCAATATTACAACCTTTAATAATTCAAAAATTGATGATGAACTTACAAGAAGATTGGTATATTTCAAATTTATTTCCAAAGATGAAAATAATAATATTTATACCTTTGATAATAAATCATATCAATATTTTAACAATATTTATAATAATAAATTAAATATGAATGACTCAAGTTATATAAAGGATTATTTATCAAAAGATTATAGCATAAATATTGTTGAGAATAATAATGATGAATTTTATGAACGTCAAATGAATAATTTATATAATTATAAAGAAAAGTTATGTTATTTATACACCATGTTATACTCTATTCAACAAATAAATTTTATTGAAGAATATCCAAATTATAATTTTAAAGAAGAATTTCCTGAATTATTAATTAGTGAAGATGGATTTCCACAATATAATTTAGAACAAGTCATTAAAGAATTTAATTTTGATCCAAATAATTGTAATTATTGTATAGAGAATTTATGTACAGAAAATGATGTTCTTATAGAAATTTTTCAAAGTAATCCAAATTTCAATATTATAAAGCTTTCAAAAATTCTGGCCGATCTATCTACTTTTACATATATTAGTAACGATAGTGAATTTACTTATAAATTATCTATATTCAAATGTGTTATTCTAAAAGAAGATGGAAAATATTATTTTGATAATAATTCATATATAAAATTTATGAATAGATATAAATATTATTTAGATGAAACTCCATTATTCATATTGCGTGAAGAATTAGATAAAATACAAAAAAAAATTAATTCAGATCTTGAAACTTTCAAATCCTATAACTTTACAGAATTATATCCATCATTTAATTTTAAAGAAAAATTACCAGAATTAAAAGTATCTGATAATGGTATTTCAGAAATCAATATAGATGAAATAATGCAAGGTTTTCAATTTGATGAAAAAGAATATGAAAATAAAAGATTTAATAATGATAATAAAGATTTTGAATTATATGTATATCAAAGTAATAAAGATTTTAATTTATTAAATATTTATCAAACTCTTACTAATATTACTACATTTGAATATAGTGAAGAAATTGAACCAATTCAACAAATTTTATGTCCATATAAATTTATTTATTTAGATAATATGAATAATTATTTTATAGATATGTATGAATATAATCAATTTAAATATGATACCTTCATAAGATCAAATCAATTTAATAATATTTCTCATGAAATTATTGAAACTCTTAATAATTTAAAAAAATATAATCTTAAAGAATTATGTCCTACTCTTGATTTTGAAGAAAAATTACCAGAATTAAATGTTTCCAATGATGGTTACTCTAAAATTAATGTTGATGAAATCATTAAAGGATTTAAATTTAAAGAAGAAGATTATCCATATTTAGATTTTAATATTGAAAATGAATATTTATATTTATATGTTTATCAAAGTAATAAAAATTTTAATTTATTAAAAATTTTAATGATAATTTCAAATAACATTGATTACAGTGATTTTAATACTCATAATGAATTTACAAAAACAATAGCAAAGTATTCATTTATTAGAAGAAATGACGATGGATTCTTAACGATTGATGATTCACATTATGATATTTTCATCTCTCAAACTTTTAATGATGATAATAATGATGATGACAACATTAATGATAGTAGTAACGGTGATATCATTGATGATAATACTGAATCTTTAATAAGTAATAATTTTAAAACAAAAAATGCTACAATGATTGTTAATATTAATGGGTAAGTTTTATTTATTATTAGTATATATAATTATAATATAATGAATTATTATTATTATTCATTATTATTATTAATTATTATTATTATTATTATTATTATTATTATTATTATTATTTAATAATATATAACAATAATAATAATAATAATAACTTATTTTGCATTCATATATAATATAATATAATTTAATATAATTTAATAATTAAAAATAAAAAGAAATATTTTTATAATATTAATTATTTTTATTTTTATTTTTATTTTTATATTTAATTTTATTTTTATTTTTATTTTTATTTTTATTTTTATTTATAAAAAAAATATTAGAAAAGAAATTAACTTTGATAAAGTTACTTTTTCATTAAGTGGAAAACTTTCTAGAAGTTTATCAAAACCACAGTTTAAGGTAAAGATTCGTGGAAAAAAAGATTTATATGGACGTACTCAATTAAAATTACGTCCTGATACTATTGATCCTACACAATTAAGATCAAAAATTATTTCTGATATACATAATCGTATAGGAGTTCCTTCATTATCTGCAGGTTATACAACTTTATATATTAATGATGAATATATGGGTTTATATATATTAACTGATATATATAAATTATCATGGGTTGAATATGAATATGGTGAAAAAAATGCTACTTCATTATATAAATGTGATCATTCTTATTTAACAAAAGATATAAATGAATGTAAAAATGAAAATGATGACATACAAATTAGTATAACTGAAATTGATGAATTCGTTAATATTTTAGAAAATGCCAATTCAGCATCAGATATAGAAGATATATTTGATATTAATCAATTTTTAACAGAAATGGCAATTGAATATTTAACAGGAGGATGGGAACATTATCAAAATGCCCATAATTATATAATGTTTAAACCAAAAAATGGAAAATGGTTATACTTATCACATGATTTCGATTTAGATCTTAGTGGATATAATGCACATCCAATTAGTTCTTATGAAGATTTTTTCACAAATAGTCATTTAATAGATATTTTAATTTTACAAGACCCTGAACCTTTTATACAAATTCTTAAAAATATTGTTATAAATGTTTTTAATCCTACTATTCTTTTCCCACATATTGATGAATTAAAAGCATTAATTAAACTATATATTGAAAAAGATAAAACACCAGATGAAAATGGAAATTATCCAGGAAGATATAAATTAAATGATTTTGATTTTTTCACTATGGAACAATGGGAAGCTAATTGTGAATATACTACAGTACCAACATACTTTTATTATTCATTTGGTATTAAATATTGGATATTAATGAAATATAGATATGTATGTAATACTCTTAAAATGGAATGTGATCCAATTTATATGGATAATAATTATAAATATGTAATCAATAAAAATGTAGAATATATGGATATAATTAATTATTATCCATCTACATATAAATATATAGAAGAATATGGAGAACAAATTAGAGAATATGAAGAAAAAACTGAAGAATGTGAAGAAAGAATTGAAGAATATGAAGAAAACTGAAGAATAAAGTAAAATATATATTTATAAAAAAAATAAATTAAATAATAATAATAATATTATACTTTTAAATATAATATATTTTATTTCAAAATATTACTTAAAAAAAATAAAATATATATATATATATATATGAAAAATATTATTGTTGTTGTTGTTATTATTATCAATAATATTTATTTTTTTTATAAATATTAACATTCTTATTATTCCATCTCATTTTTATAAATATAATGAATTAAATTATTATTTATGCTTTAACCTATACTATTATAAAAAAAAATACATCTAATATAATCAAAAGATATAATACTATAATATTAATTAATATATATAAATTATTAATATATATAAAATATATCAATATTTACTAATCATTATTTTTTAAAAAAAAAATAATTAGTAAATTTTAAACCAGAATTTTTTTATATAAATTATTTTAATAGATAAAAATAAATAAATAGATAGAAATAAATAAATAGATAAATAAATAAAAAACATAAACAAATAATATAAATAAAAAACATAAATAAATAAATAAATAGAAAACATAAACAAATAATATAAATAAAAAACATAAATAAATAAATAAATAAATAAATAAATAAAAAACATAAACAAATAATATAAATAAAAAACATAAATAAATAAATAAAAAACATAAACAAATAATATAAATAAAAAACATAAATAAAAAATATAAATAAAAAACATAAATAAATAAATAAAAATTAATATATAAATAAATATTTTAAAAATATTTCATAAAATATGTTAATATATATTATCATGAAAATTGTTAATTATGTATTAATAATAATAAGAATATTGATGATATAATGTATTAAGCAATATTAAAAGTTATTAATAGTATTAATAGTTGAAAAACTTAATATTAAATGTTTTTATTGTATAACTAAATTAAATATATATATATATATTAATATTTTTTATTTAAAATATCATATAAATCTATAATAGAATAAATATTATATATTATAGGTAAGATAAAATCAAATAATTTTAGATTTAATAAATCTTTTAAAGTATAAGTAATTTTTAAATGGATTTTATTATAAAATTTATTTAGTTGTTTCTAATTATTTGTTTAAATAGGGAAAAAAGTTGTTTTTTTCTTTTTTTCTTTTTTTTTCTTTAATTTCAATTTTTTGTCCATAAATGACATAAAAATTATTTAATTTTAATATATATATAATTTAAAATTAAAAAATTAAAATTAAAAATTTTAATACGATTTGTTAAGTCTCTGCATAATTTAAATATAATATAAAATTTTTTTTTTTTTTACCGTATTTGCATTATCACTGTCAAACATGAAAAAAGAAAAAGAAAAAAAGAAGACTAATTATATATAAAAATTAAAAAAAAAAAAAGAAAAAAAGAAAAATCATTTAAAATAAAAAAAATGCAAAAAAAAAAAATATATAATTAAAAAATAATTAATATAAATATATAAATGGAATTTATATATTTATATTAATTAAAGAATAATTTTATAATAAATTCCATTTAAAAATGTTTATAATTATTATATTTTAGAATAATTTATTATGCTATATATTATTTATATAGTTTTAAATAAAAAAAAAATATGAGAAAATAAATATAAAAAAAGTAGTTAAAATATTATGTATATAAATATAAATACAGATATATGCATAATTAATAATATTATATAACTTCTAATTATTATACTTAGAAAATGAGAATTATTTAGTAGTATAAAAAATACTTTATATTTTTATTATCCTTATTGATTATATTTATAAAAATTATATATACTAATTGAAAAAAAAAAAATATCAATATATATAATTTTTTTAACTTTTTAATTGTTTATTTAAAATAAAAAAAATATTTTATTCCAATAATTACCGTTATATTTCGATAAGTTTAAATAAAAAGATAAAATGAAATATTCATTTTCTATTTATATATATAATCTACAATATTATTATATATATATATATATAATCTCCATTTTTTTAAAAAAAAAATTTATGCAAATTAAAAAAAAATAAATATTATAATTAATAATTTATTATTTGATTAAATTTATTTATTCATCTGGTAAAAAAATTTTTTATTATAAATTTTTTATTATATATAATTATTACTTCACAAAAAAAATAGAATAATCTATAATTTTCCATAATTTATAAATAATATATAATTAAACCTTTTCTTTTTTAAATTAAAAAGGTTTAAAAAAAAATATATATATATTAAAGAATTAAAAAAAAAAGGAAACATAAAAAATTAAATATAATAAAAAAAATTAATACTAATTAATAAGCAATACATATAAAAAATTAATATAAATTATAAAACTAAAAAAAATTTAAAGAATAAATACTTATAAATATTAAAGGGTAATATATAAAAATTTTCAAAATATTATAAATTAATAATTCAATAAAAAATAATTAAATACAATATATATATTTTTTTCAAAAATAATAATATTAAGTTTATATATAGATTTAATATATAAAAAAATGATGCTTATTTTATTTATCACAGTTTTATTAAAAGGTAAATAAAATAATTATTTATATATAATAGCTACAATTTTTTATATAATTATAAAAATAATATATATTATTTTTTATTAAAAATTTTTTTTTTTTTTTCATTTTCCATATTTTTCATTTATTAGTATACTGTGTTTTATGTGAATCTTCATTTATAAATAAAGGACAAAGAGCCGAACTATTTGAAAAAATGGATAATGAAGTTTCTACTTTTAAAATTTATATACCTGAAGATGAATTCAATTTATTAAAATTGTATACTACTCCAAAATATAACACTATAACTTTTCTTTCTAATGGAAATGATTCTAATGATCCTTTATTTTATATAAAAGATGAATATTATAAACATTTAGATAATCTTACTGATGATTTAGATATTATTAAAGATGAACTTGTAAAAATTTTAACACTTTTAAAAGTATGTGATTTCAATAAAGAATATCCAAATTTTAATATTAATGAATTTCCATTTTTAAAAATTAGTAACAAAGGTTATTCAAATTTAAATGAAGAAGAAATACTAAAAGAATTTAGCTTCGAAACAATGGATTATTTTTACAATATTGATTTAGATTATATTTTATATGATTTAAAACTTATAGTCTTACAAAGTAATAGTAAATATAATATTATAGATCTTTTAATGAAACTAGCTAATATGACTACTTTTACTACTAGTGATATGGATAATACTCTTAAAAGAAAATTGGTTTTATATAAATTTATCATTAAAGATAAGGATGGAAAACTTTATGTAAATAAAAATGATTATAATGAATTTTTAAAAACATATATTGATGAAGAATCAATTGATGATGATATTACATCTTATAATCTTGAAGAAAAACATCTTGAAAGACTATATGGTCATTTAAAAGAAATTCAAAAAAAAATGAAAAGAAAATTAGAATTATTAAAAAATGTAACTTTAATGAAGTATATCCAAATTTCGATTTTTCTAAAAAATTACCAAATTTAAAAGTCAATAAAAAAGGTATTTCTAATATAGATATTGATAGTATAATGAAACAATTTAAATTTAATTTAGAAGATTATATTTCTTTTGAGATAGGTTATGATTATAATGATCTTAATATTATGGTTCATCAAAGTAATCCAAATTTTGATATATTGAATATTTTAATTACTCTTGCCAATATTACAACCTTTAATAATTCAAAAATTGATGATGAACTTACAAGAAGATTGGTATATTTCAAATTTATTTCAAAAAATGAAAATAATAATATTTATACCTTTGATAAAAATTCATATCAATCATTTATAAATATATATGATAATAAAATGCCTGTTGATGATTTAGATGCATTAAAAGATTATTTCTACAGTGATTGGATGTATAATATTAGAAATGATATTGAAAATAATAATGATAAATTATACGAACGTCAAATGTCAAATTTAAGATTATATGATGATATAATACGAGGATTAAGAAAAGGATTATATCTTATTAAAAATTATAATTTTAATAAAATATTCCCAAATTATAATTTTAAAAAGGAATTTCCAGAATTGAAAATAAATGAAAATGGTATTTCACAATTTGATTTAAAGAAAGTTATTAAAGAATTTGAATTTGATCCAAATAATTGTAACTATTGTATGGAAAATTTAGGTACAGAAAATGATTTTCTTGTAGAAGTTTATAAAAGTAATAAGGAATTTAATATTTTGAAGATTTTAAAAACTATGGCTGATTTAACAACTTTTAAATCTTATCATAGTGATATTAATTTTAAAGTTTATCTATCAAAATTTAAATTTGTTATTTTAAAAGAAGACGGAAACTATTATTTTGATAATAAATCATATAAAAGATTTATGGAATTTTATACGAATACTCTTCATTCTAATTCAATTGAAATGATACTTGAAAAATACAATCTTGTAATAAAAGAAATTAATTCAAATCTTGAAACATTCAAATCATATAATTTTACAGAAATATATCCATCATTTAATTTTAAAGAAGAATTACCAGAATTAAAAATTTCTGATAATGGTATTACAGAAATAAATATTGATGAAATAATGAAAGGATTTCATTTTAAAGAAGACTATAAAAATAAATTATTTAATTTTGAAAATAAAGATTTTGATTTGTTTATAATACAAAGTAATAAAGATTTTAATTTATTAAATGTTTATAAAACACTTGCTGATATTACTCCATTTGAATATAAAGAAGAAATTGCTCCAATTCAACAAATTTTATATCCTTATAAATTTTTATATTTGGATAATATGAATAATTATTGTATAGATATTTATGATTATAATCAACTTACATATGATATTTTCATAAGACCAAATCAATTTAATAATATTTTCAATGAAACAATTGAAACACTTAATAATTTAAAAAAATATAATCTTAAAGAATTATGTCCTACCCTTAATTTTAAAGAAAATTTATCAGAATTAAAGGTTTCAGATACTGGTTATGCTGAATTTGATGTAGATGAAATCATTACAGGATTTAAATTTAAAGAAGAAGATTATCCATATTTTGATTTTAATATTAAAAATGAATATTTATATTTATATGTATATCAAAGTAATAAAGATTTTAATTTATTGAAAATTTTGATGTCAATTTCTAGTAATATTAATTATGACAATATTAATACTCACAATGAATTTACAAAATCAATAGTTAAGTATAAATTTATTTCAAGAAATGATGATGGAAAGTTATATATCGATAAAACAGATGTGAATAATTTTATAAAACAACATTTTGAAATGAATATTGACATAAATGATATTCCAGATATTTATGGAAGTAATTTTAAAACGAAAAATGCTACAATGATTGTAAAGATTAATGGGTAATTTTTATTAATATATATATTATAATTATAATAAATATTGAATATAATTAAATAAGAATTTTTTTTATTTTATTATATATTTAAAATATACGTAATTAAAAATATAATAATTAAATAACTAAAATAAAAATAAAAAAACTTTTAATATTAATATACCATCTTTTATTTAAAAAAAAAACAATAGAAAAGAAAGTAGTTTTGATAAAGTAACTTTTTCATTAAGTGGAGGACTTTGTAGAAAGTTATCAAAACCTCAATTTAAAGTAAAGATTCGTGGAAAGAAAAATTTATATGGTCGTACTCAATTAAAATTACGTCCTGATACTGTTGATCCTACTTTATTAAGAACTAAACTTGTTTCTGATATTCATAATCGTTTAGGAGTTCCTTCATTATCTGCTAATTATATAACTTTATATATTAATGATGAATATATGGGATTATACGTATTAACAGATTTATTTAAATTATCATGGGTTGAATTTGAATATGGTGAAAAAGATACTACTTCATTATATAAATGTGAAGGTTCTCGATTAACAGGAAATGATTCATTCTGTGAAAATGAAAATGATGATATATTAGATACATTAGAATGGGATGAATTTATTAATACTTTAAATAATGCCAATTCAGCATCAGATATAGAAGATATATTTGATATTGATCAATTTTTAACAGAAATGGCAATTGAATTTTTAACAGGAGGATGGGATCATTATCAAAATGGTCATAATTATTTTATATTTAAACCAAAGAATGCCAAATGGTTATATTTATCACATGATTTTGATTTAGATATAAGTGGAAGAAAAATGCATCCAGTTTATACTATAGAAGAATTTATGTCAAATTCTCATTTAACAAATATTTTAATTTTTCAAGATCCTACACGTTTTAATAAAATTCTTCAAAATGTTATTACCAAAGTCTTTAATCCTGATATTCTTTTCCCACATATTGATGAATTAAAAGCATTAATTAAACCATATATTGAAAAAGATAGAATTTATGATGAAAATGGTCATTATCCAGGAAGATTTAATCCATATGTAAAAGATTATTCTACTATAAAAGAATGGGAAGCTAATTCTGAATTTACTACAGTATCATCATACCTTTATTATTCATTTGGAATAAAATATTGGATATTAATAAGATATAGATATATATGTAGAACTTATAAATTAGAATGTGATCCAATTTATATGGACAATGATTATAATTATTCAATTGATAAAGATGTCGAATACAAAGGAAAAATTTACTATTATTCATCAATGTATAAATATATTGAAGAATATGGAGAACAATTAAGAAGAAAATAGAAATATTTTTTTTATTAATGAAAAAAATATATTTTGTTTTTTTAATTGCTCCTTTTTTATTACTTTTATTTTTTTTTTTTATAATTGAATATAATAACATATTTTCTGAGCATAGTAATTCATTTTAGAATATATTTATATTAACTATATATATTTGTATTTTATTTTTAATAGAAAAAAATTATATAAATATATATATATATATTCAAAGCTTTAATAAATTTATATAAAAATAAATAAATAGAAATAAAATTAAAACAAATAACTAAATAAAAAAATATAAAATATAAAAAGAACTAAAAAAATGTAATAAAACAAAAATTTAAATAAAAAAAAATAAAAATAATAATAATAAATTTAGCTTATAAAAAATTTTATGTTATGATATGATATTTATATATCAATATATAATATTGATATTATTTTCTGAGGTATTGCTCTTTTCAAATAATGGATTACTTGATGTGAAGAATGCCATTTGAGATGAGGCAATAATAATAAATAAATAATAATAAATATTATAAATATTTTTATTTATTTATTTATTTATTTATTTATTTATTTATTTATTTATTTATTTATTTATTTATTTATTTATTTATTTATTTATTTATTTATTTATTTATTTATTTATTTATTTATTTATTTATTTATTTATTTATTTATTTATTTATTTATTTATTTATTTATTTATTTATTTATTTATTTATTTATTTATTTATTTATTTATTTATTTATTTATTTATTTATTTATTTATTTATTTATTTATTTATTTATTTATTTATTTATTTATTTATTTATTTATTTATTTATTTATTTATTTATTTATTTATTTATTTATTTATTTATTTATTTATTTATTTATTTATTTATTTATTTATTTATTTAATAAATAATAAATATAATATAATATAATATTATAAATAATTAATAATATTAAAATATTTTTTATAAATATTTTTAATTTAAAATAATTATATTTATATAAAATTATTAAATGATTATAATTTAAAATTAAAATCAGTTTATTATTTTTTTATATTAAAAAAAATAATTATAAAAAAATAATATTGAGAAGCAAACTAAAAAATAAAATAATATCAAATTATTTAAATAATTTGGTATAATACCATATTACGTAATATTATATTTTATTGGTTTTTTATATTTTTTTTTAATATAAATAATATTATATAATAACTCTATTTATAAAAATAATTATTATAATTAAGTTATCTTTAATATTTTAATACATGCATTTTATTTAAAAGTAATGTATTACATTACATTTTATTCATAGATAGTCATAATTAAATATTTGTATATTGTATATTTGTATATTTGTATAGTTTATATAAGAATGAATAAACATATCAAGATTGTCATTGTTTATTATTATTATTATTAACTTACAATAATTTTTTTTTGGTCAAATTTCTACTCTATATTTATAAAATTGAAAAAATATGGTCAAATTTCTACTCTATATTTATAAAATTGAAAAAATAATTAATTAAAAATGTATTAAAACTTTAATTAATATCTTTTTTCTTTCTTTCTTTCTTTTTTTTTTTGGTTTTTATTACTAATTTTTAATATTTAATAAATTTTTTTTTGTATGTAAACAAATAAATTTTCTTTTTTACATATTTATAAAATATATATAATATTTTTATTTATTAAAAAAAAAAAAAAATTAATTAAAAATGAATAGAGTATGTAAAATTTTAGGAATTCAAAAACCAGTAATTCAAGCACCAATGATGTGGATTACATCACCAAAACTTGTTGCAGCTGTTTCAAATGCTGGTGGACTTGGTGTTCTTGGTATATGTGGTGGATATAAAAAACCTGTTTTTACAATGGAAGAAAACATTTCAGAAATAAGAAAATCAATTCATCAAATTAAAGAATTAACTGATAAGCCATTTGGTGTTAATGTTTTCCCATCTTCTAAGTCTAAAGGATTAAGTAAACTTATTATTCAAATATGTAAAGAAGAAAATGTTAAAATCCTAGTTACTGTTGGTGCTGCTTCACCAAAAGAATATGGACAATGGAAAAAAGATGGTTTTACTCTTATTGCAAGAGATTTCAATCCAACAGTAAGAGGTGCCATTGCATTAGAAAATGCAGGAGCTGATATTATTGTTGCTACAGGTTGCGATGAAGGTGGTTCTATGCCTTCTTTATCTACAGGTACAATATCAGCTGTTGCTTTAC
Source organism: Anaeromyces robustus (assembly GCA_002104895.1). Taxonomy (NCBI): domain Eukaryota; kingdom Fungi; phylum Neocallimastigomycota; class Neocallimastigomycetes; order Neocallimastigales; family Neocallimastigaceae; genus Anaeromyces; species Anaeromyces robustus. The sequence continues at coordinate 221,127 of MCFG01000042.1, read as the reverse complement.
TTTCAGATGCTGTTAAAGTTCCAGTACTTGCAGCTGGTGGTATTATTAATGAAAAAATGGCAAAAGCAGCTGCTATTGTTGGTGCTGAAGGTGCTTATGTTGGTACAAGATTTATTCTTTCTAAGGAATGCCCTGCTCATGATGCTATTAAAAAAGATATTTTGAATACTCATCCAGATGATTATATTGTATACAGTATTATGAATGGTTTATCTAAATCCAGAACTACTCCACATAAAATTGGAAAAGAAGCTCTTCAAGCTAATTTAAAGGGTAATCTTAATCCAACTATTGGTGACTTTTTTGCAGCAGGTATCCAAGGAAAATTAGATGAAGGTTGTAATAGCATTTGTAATGTTGCTTCTTTAATTAAAACTATTGATCCATGTAAAGATATTGTAGATGAAATTGCCAGAGCATGGGTTAATAAATAAAAATATTATATACTAAATAATAATAAAAAATAATATGAAATAAATAAAAAATAATATGAAATAAATAAAAAACAATAATAATAAAAAAGAGAATAAAAAAGAAATAAATAAAAAACAATAATAATAAAAAAGAGAATAAAAAAGAAATAAATATATTTTGATAATATATTTAGAAATAGTAATGGTAACAAAAAAAATATTATACTATAAAAATGTTATTAATATTTAATAAGCAAAATAAAATAAAAAAACAAAAATAAAAAGCAAATAATCAATAAATAAATAATAAAATATAAAGCATTTAAATTAATATGTAAGATACAACTAATGATACGTAAATTATAGTATTAAATAATTTTATATTTTTTTTTTCATTATTATAATTATATATGTAAAAAACTGATTTTCTTTATATATATATTTATTTTTATTTTTTTTTATTTTATTTTATATATATATATTTTTTTTTAATTTTTATTTTTTTTTACTTATCTATTTATTTATTTTTGCGTATGTATTTGATATCTAATTAATTATTTGTATTTTACTTAATATAGTACTTATTTTGTTTATATAAATATAATGATTTCTAATATTAATACTAAAAAGAAACTTTTAAAAAACATATTTATATTTAAAAAAAAATTTATATTTAAAAAAATTTTTAATAAAATATTGCTTATTTTTTTTTTATTTATTTATTTAGTTAGTTGGTTGGTTAGTTAATTATTTATCTTTTATCTTTTTATACATCATATTATAATGATTATTGATTTAATTATTTAATTAATTAATTATTTATTTATTTATTTATTTATTTATTAATTTATTTATTTATTTATTTATTTATTTATTTATTTATTTATTAATTTATTAATTTATTAATTTATTTATTTATTTATTTATTTATTTATTTATTTATTTATTTATTTATTTATTTATTTATTTATTTATGTATAAATAAATTCATAAATAATACATATAATCATTTGGATTATTTTTATTTGGAGCGTTTATTCTTCTTTTTAGTACTACCTATAGATGAATTTTCATTTACCATTTCACATTTACTTAAACCAATAACACCAATCATTTCATTTTCATGAACTGACATTAATAATTCCTTTTCACGGTCTAACGCTTTTGGCATTTGAACGAAATTAGATGTAATTGAACGTACTAATTTACCTTTTTTAACACTACCTGGTAAAAGTTTAACTCTATATTTATATTTTTGTAAACATGACCATGGTGCACATACTGGTATAGCATATAATAATTCATCTTTAGCATCAGGTTGACCTGTTAATTCATCTAACATCATTAAAGATTCTAATTGTTCTTCTTCAAGAATTGGAATATTTTCATCCTTTAAAAGTTGTTGAATTTCTTCCTTTTCTTGTTGTGCAGTAATTGGAGATTTAAGATTACTCTTATTTTTATTATTATTATTATTATTATTATTTTCATTCTTAGATTTATTATTAACATTATTACTACTATTATTTGCTGATGACATAAAAGCTAAAGCTTTTTGGTTTTGTTTATTATCTTTTTTATTACCCTTTTTATTCTTTTTAGTTTCCTTTTTACTAATTGCACCTGTAAGGGCCATACGAATTAATCTTTCCTCTTCATCTTGATCTAAATATTTTTCTTTTAATTTCTTAATTTTACCCTTTTTACCACGAACATTAGATTGAAGAATATTTGCTACAGTAGAATCATTTGACATTAATTTATTAAGAGCACTACTATTTTTAGTATTATTATTATTATTATTACCCTTCTTTTTACCCTTCTTTTTACGTTTATCTTCATTACCATCTGATGCAAATTCATTAGTTGAATCATTTGGTGTTGAAGTACCAGTAGTACCTTCTTCACTAGCTTCAAGGAGTTTGTTCATTTTCTTTTCTTGACGTTTTTTACGACGAAGTTGACGTCTTTCATTAGCTGATATATGTTTTCTTCCTGAAGATTGTAAACTTTCATTAGTTTCTGTAACATCTTCTTCATGTTCAATTTCATTCAAATTATATCTTTCTTTCATATCTTGCATCATCTTTTCATCTTTTTGTTTTTGAGTAGTTAATAATTGAGGTGCTTCAATTTGTGTATCTGGGAATTCAAAATCTTCATCATCATCATCATCATCATCATTATCAAGTTCTTCTTCTCCTTCCTCTCCTTCTTCTCCATCATCATCTTCTTCTTCTTTTTCATTTTCAATTTTACTTTCAGAATCTTCTTCTTCTTCATAATCTTTCTTTTCATTATCAACTTCATTACTGTCTTTGTTTTCTTGATCATCTTCTTCTTCTACTTTATCAGAAATAGATTCTTCATTTTCATCTTCATTTTCATCTTCATTTTCATTTTCATTTTCATTTTCTTTCTCTTTTTGTTTTATATCTTTACTTTCATTATTATCTATTTCATTTTCATTTTCTAAATTTTCTTGATCATTATCATCAACATCTTCAACTTGATTTAAGCTTAACAAAGCTTCTCTTTGCTTTTCACGTTTTAAAGCAATCTTTTTTGAAATAGCTTCATCTGTTTCATCAATATCCCTTCCCCATGGACGACGTTCCCAATAATGTCTTGGAATATTAGAATCTTCAATACGGAATAAGAAACCAAATCCATAAACTAATTGAACTACTGGTAACCAATTCTTTTTGCCTCTAATCATAAAACTACCAGTTGTAAGATATTCACCAGATGGTGCTGTTTTAGAAACTTGATGATCATAAACCCAATAAGCACTAGTAACTACTTTTGAGTCCCATGCTTTAGAATAACAAACAGCCATAGTTGCTGCTTGTAAAAGAGTTGTAGGTGGAATTGGACATTCACCAGATGCAATAGTTGCTTTTGTTTCACCCATTGGGTTAGTATTTTTAACAATGACAGTAGAAGCACCATGAATATCAGCATGAATATAAATATCACCCTTTCTTAAATATTTTCTTACTAATTGTTCATTTTGAAGTGCATCACGACCAGCTAAAACTAAATAATTTTCAGAACTAATAAACCAATGGAATTTTTCAAACCAATATGGTTTACGGACTTTAACAATGGATGGTGCAATAGGCATTTTTGAAATATTCATTTCTTTAGCAATTTTCTTTTCGGCAGATTTTAAAGCTTTTTCAGCAGCTTGAATAGTTTTTTCTTGTTTAGCTGATGCTGATCTCTTCATATCATAATATCTTCTTGCATTTGCATATGCTGATGAATATATATCTATATCAACAACAATGGTTTTCTTTTTATTATTATCTTTTCTAGATTTCTTTGATTTTTTACTTTCATCTTCATCTTCATCTTCTTCACTTTCATCATTATCTTCATCACTATCTTCATCACTATCATCATCACTATCATCATCCATATTGTATAAAGATTCTGGTGTAAGTAATTCTACAGAGACCATACCATTAATAAGTTTTAATTCTTTAATAGCTAAAGCTACAGGATTATTTCTTTTTCTTTCTTCAGCTAACATATTATCAAGATCAACCCAATCCATACCGGATGCAATAAATGATCGAATAAGTTGTATTAATTGATCAACATAGTCTTGATTAGCTTCAATAGCTTGAGCCATTTCAACACTTCTTTCACATGCTTCTTCTAACCCTTTAATACGATCTTCTTGAACTCTTCTAACATTATCAAGTTTCTTTTGTGCAGCATTTTCTGTATTCTTCTTCTTTAATTCCATTTGTTGAGCTTCCAGCTTAGAATAATATTCATCAACAGCTTCATTGAAAGTTGGGAAAGTTATTACATCATTAACTCTATTTTCAAATTGAGAAAAAAGATATGGATGAAATTCATCATAAATAACATTTTCATTATTATTATTCTCTTTGTTTTCATTATCATTATTATCTTCATTCACAATATTTTCATTATCATCCTTTTTTTTATTAGAACTTTCAATTCTATGACTAATAATATATCCTTTATTTTCATTATTATTAATTGAATTTACAATTTCATCAGCCTCATTAAATGCTTTAAAAAGATCTCTCATTTGAGGTGATTCTGGAGAAATATCAAATTCAGTAAATACTTTAAGAGAAGGATTTAAATTTGATTTTTTAATTATATGATCTATTAGAGCTGGTCCATACTTTTCTGAAAATTTTTCTTTTATACAACGTAATAAAGTAATATTTTTTATATTTCTTTCCTTTTGTTTTTTATTTTGATTTTGTTGTTTTTTTTGTTCTTCTTCTTTTTGTTTTTGTTCTTGTTTTAACTTCATTTCTTTTAATCTTCTTTTTTCCTTTTTAGTCATTGGTGCTTTTTGGTCTCTCTGAATTTCTTGTTTTTTTGATACAATAGAAATTTCAATTGACGAATCATTATTATCTTTTTCTTTATTATTATTGGAATCTTCTTCTTCAGGTCTTAATACTTTTTGAAGATCCTGTATAGTAACTGGTGCATGACTTTTAGCTTGAGAAATATCATATATTTCCCCGACAGCAAATCTTGTCCTTTCATTTTTATCTTTTTCATCAACAGAAACTGTTCTTAAAAGTGATAAAATTTTATATTCATTATCAGTTAAAATTATATTACCTGATGAATAAAATTCTAAAATTAAATGATAACTTGCTTCATCTTTTAATTTTTGTTATTTTATTAATTGATATTATATAACATATATTTATAATGTATAAAATAATATTGATAATGATAAAATGTTAAAAATATTATAGTAAATATAATTATTAATTATAAGAAATGACAAATTTTTGTTAAATACATTTAAATGTATATATACAATATACATATATATTTAATAAATATTAATATATATATAATATTTTTATTTCCATTATATAAATTATTATTATTATATTATCATTATATAAAATTTATGTTATAATATAATAATAAAACATTTTTATAGTAATAATAATAATAATAACAATTAATATTATATAATATATATAATATATCAAACAAAAAAATAGAATAAAATAAAATTAAAACATTTTTTATGATTAAATGTTAATAATTATTAACCTTCACCGAAGCATAAATCTACAATACGATCAGTTCCTAATTGCTTTATTGAAGTTAAACGACGAGTTCTTATGTGTTTACGAAGTTTCATAGCAAAAATTGAACGAGTGTTTTCTTTTTGTCTTGAATAATTAGTTGTGTGAAAACGAACACCTGATTCAACAATTAAAAATTCCTTTACTTCATTTCTTGCAAATTTCAATAAATAAGTCTTTTATATATAAATGATATTAATATATAAAATTTTATTTCAAATAAAAATAATCATAATTCAATACATAATTATTTTTATAAGATTAACTATAACTAATTATTATATAACTCTATATCTATAATATACCTTTGGATTAATATCATAAATATTTGAAAGTCTTAAATTAAGTAATTTTTTTTGCAATTCCAAAACAACTGCAGCAACATCTAAAAAAGAAAATCTTTTTTTCATTTTCTTTTTAATAATGATTTTTTTTTTTTTTTTTTTTTTATTTTTTATTATTATTATTATTATTATTATTATTATTATTTATTTATTTATTTATTATTTTTTTTTATTTATGTTTCTATTAAAATATATATTTATTTACAAATTTAATTTTTACAAATAAAACTTATTTTTACAAAAGAAAAAATAATAAAAATAAAATAGTTTATCTTTTATTATTATTATTACTAATTCTAATGGCAAACTATTAAATAATATTTAAAAAAAATATAATTTATATATATAATAAAATCAAAAAAAAAAAAATGTAACTTATATACAATACATTTATTATAAAATTGTATCATAATATTGGTGAAATTTTATTTGATTAAATATATTATTTTGTTTATGGTTCAATAGTAATCTAATAAATTATATATTATTGATTAAAATATTTCATAATTTTTGGGTTGAATATTTTTTACTATTAATATTATTGAAAGAATACAAAGAAATATATTAAAGTTATTTTTCTTTGTCATCTATGAATCTCTTTATGATCATTTTTTCTTGATATATCTTTCCTTAGTATAATAATAATCGTAAATAATATATTCTTTTTTATTAGTTTCAATACACACATATTAGAACATTAAGAAATATATTTACTTTTTTTTTTTTTCCAATAAATTTTTTTTATTTTTTATATATACAAATGAATATATCACTAATATTAAAAGTATAAATACATTTTCACATTTTATTTAATTGTATATTTTTATCAAGCCACCATATAAATTTATAATTGTGGCTTAAATATAATAGAAATAGTAATTAATAAAATTAATAAACTATGCATCATAATATTATATAATTTTTTTTTTATTTTTTATTAACAATTAACAATATTTAAAAATATTATTTTTACATTTTATTATTAAATCGAATTAATAAAGAAGGTCTTTATTAATTTATAATAATCTATTATATATATATATATTTAACTAATATAACATCAAATGAATTTAATCATAATATTATACAAAAAAATAATTAAAATAAAAAGATAATATTAAATGTATTAATAAAATTTTAACTATTTATAGTTTTAAACACACATATAGAAATATTCATTCACTTTTTTACATTTTCCAGATGAACAACATGTTGATCCTTTATAGTTTTTACCACCACATTGGTAATATAATTTGCTACAGTTCTTATTAATGTTATTGTTGTTATTCCAGTTATTGTTATTATTCCAATTATTGTTATTCCAATTATTGTTGTTATTCCAATTATTATTACTGTTGTTATTAGTTGCATTAGCTTTTTTAGTAGTTGTAGTTTTTATAATTGTTGTTGTATAATTATTGTTATTATTATTTTTATTACTAGAAGATTTTTTATAGACAGTATTAGTAACAAATGAAAGATCACCACCAAGGAATTCAGAAATAGATGGAGCACTATTAAATCTAGTAGACCATGATACACGACCGTTCATATTATAACTATTTCCACTACATTGATATTCGCCAACTTTAGAAGTGTTCTTGTAATTATCATAACCACTAAAAGTTAACCAACCTTCTTTAACGATTTTATCACCTGGGAAATTGGTCTTATCAAAAATAACATAACAATTCTTTTTCCATAAACGTCCAAGATAGAATCTAGCTCCATCACTAGTAACTTTAGAATTGGTAATAAGAAAACCACCTTCTTTAAAGTTTGGATCTTCATTACCATTAGCAGTTAAATAACCAGTATTTTTACCACCTTTAGAAACAACATGAAGTGTACATTGATCAAATACAGCACGACCAAAACCCCAAATGAAATCAGTTAAACCACGAATATAACATTTTTTAAAGTATTGAGTACCATGGTAAGAAAGTAAAGTATCTTGATAAGATAAGAAATTACAATTCTCAATATAATGTTTATTACCATATGAATAGAATGCTGGAGCTTGTGCATTATCTCCTGGGAATGGTGCAGTATTTTCAAAAGTAATATCAAATGCTTTGAAATTATCACATTTTGCCTTAACTGTAGCACATTCAGAACTACTACCAGTTTTAGCATTATTTAAATTATAAGTAATAATAACTTTATCTTTATTTTCACCAATTAAAGTAACAAAATTTTTTTGAATAGATACTTGTTCATTATATTTACCATTTTTAATATAAATTATTCTTTCAGAATTTGCTGATTTTGATAATGAATTAACAGCAGCTTGAATCTTTATTATTAATAATAATTAATTTAATATAAATAGTAATTTAATAATATTAATTTTATTAGAAAATTTAATAAAAAAATTAAATATATATATATATATATTTTTTGTTTATATTTATATTTATATATATGAATTTCATGTTTATGTTTATAATTATATATTTATATATAGATTTTTAAACTTTAATTTTTTTTTTTTTCTATATATAATTAAATAACTATTATAAAAAATAAATTACATACAGTGTTAAATTTTCCTGATCCATCTTTAGCTACTATAATAGCATCTTGTGGAAGTTGATTTTGTGGAAAAGCTAATATGCTTTGAATAAAGTATATTACAAAAATACTAAATAAATTATATATTTTCATTTTTATTTTAAAATTGTAATATAAAAATCTAAAATAAAATAAAATAAAATAAAAAAAAAAAAAAAAAAAGGAAAATATATATATATATTTTTTTTTTGAAGATATATAGACTTATATATACAAATTTAAGAAATAAAAAAATTAATATAAATTTAAACTTAAAACTTGTATCACATTTTCACATTTTACATAATATTATTATATAAATATTAAAAAAAATTAATTAAAATTTACCGCTAATCTTTTCTTTTTTACAATATAAATTAACAATTGTAATATTAAAAAAATTATAATAATAATTATTTAATTGAAATTTTTTTTTTTTTTTTTTGTATATATAATATGAATAAATATAAAAATTAAACTAAAATATCTTTTGAAACATTTATATTGAATTAATATTTTAATATATAATTTAATATTATTTTATATTAAATTAATCAATTATTATCTATTTTAAAAATTTTTAATATATAATTAAAATATTAAAAAGTATATTTTTATTAATAATTAAACTCTATATTTACCTATTTACATTATCTAACAAAAATATTAAGAAATACAATTTTATTAATGATTAAACTCAATTATTTACACACTATCTAACAAAATTTTAAAAATAATATATATAAATTATATATATTAATATATTATATATATTGTATTACTACTTTACACAAAGGATTAATAAAAGGATGTGGTTTTTAATGATATAGACAAAATGAATAATAATATTTTTATATTAATGATGTTATGATAATAACATAATAACAATATGTCAAAAATTTATCATCATTACTACTTCATTTTTAATTAAAAAAATAGAATAGAATAAAAATAATAAATTATATTATTAATTTATAATTTTTTAAAAAAAAAAAATTTAAATAAAAAAAAATTATAATTAAATCATAATTCTATATTGTTAATTTTCTGAAACTGAATAATTAAAATTTTTAAATCCACAAATATAATATAAAAAAAAAAAAAAACTTCCCATATATAATTTGTGGATTAATGATTCATTAATGAATAAATAAATATTAAAATACATTCATACTATTTATATTATTATATTACTTTTTATTTAATTATTTTTATTATAAATATTTCAATTAATAATTTGTGAATATTAAATATTAATGATTAAACATATTATAAATGAAATTAGAAAATTACTTTATTAAAAAAAAAAAAATAGAATAGTTTCGTTTTTAAATTTATTTACATAAATTAATAATAAATATTAAATAGTAAATAGAATTTTTTTTATCTAAAAAAATATATTTTCTTTAAAATATTTATAAAAAGTTTTTTTAATTTTTTTTAATAATAAAAAAATTAAAAAATGAAAAGCTTATTTAAATTAATTAAATACATGTAGAATACCATTCATTAATAACTGTACATTTTCCTTCTTGACAGCAAGAAGGACCTTTGTAACCTTTACCACCACATTGAGCATTTAATGGTAAACATTCTCTTTTATTAACTTTTTTAGCACTACGTTTCCAAAAACCATTTCCCCAGTTACCCCAAGGAGCAGCATTATTAGTTGGAGGATTCCAATTATTCCACATATTATTATTTCCAAACCAATTATTGTTATTATTAGTTTTGCCATTAGTATTAGAATTAGAATTTTTATTACCCCAGTTATTAAATCCCCAGTTACTCCAATCCATATTACCCCAATTACCCCATCCATTATTATTATTATTGTTTGTAGGTGTGTTTGGAACTGGTGCTGGGTTTTCAGTTGGTGTATTTGGAACTGGTGCTGGGTTTTCAGTTGGTGTATTTGGAACTGGTGCTGGATTTGATGCTGGTGCGTTTGATGCTGGAACTTCTTGAGTTGGTGGTGTAGTATTATTACCACTAGAACCTTTATAAACAGTACTAGAAGTAAATGAAAGATCACCACCAAGGAATTCAGAAATAGATGGAGCACTTGGGAATTGAGTTGACCATGAAACACGACCATTTGTATTATAACCATTTCCACTACATTGATGTTCACCGACTTTAGAAGTGTTCTTGTAAGCATCATTACCAGTAAAGGTTAACCAACCTTCTTTAACGATTTTATCACCTGGGAAATTGGTCTTATCAAAAATAACATAACAATTCTTTTTCCATAAACGTCCAAGATAGAATCTAGCTCCATCACTAGTAACTTTAGAATTGGTAATAAGAAAACCACCTTCTTTAAAGTTTGGATCTTCATTACCATTAGCAGTTAAATAACCTTCATTCTTTCCACCCTTAGAAACAACATGAAGTGTACATTGATCAAATACAGCACGACCAAAACCCCAAATGAAATCAGTTAAACCACGAATGTAACAATTTTTAAAGTATTGAGTACCGTGGTAAGAAAGTAAAGTATCTTGATAAGATAAGAAATTACAATTTTCAATATAATGTTTATTACCATATGAATAGAAAGCTGGAGCTTGTGCATTATCTCCTGGGAATGGTGCAGTATTTTCAAAAGTAATATCAAATGCTTTGAAATTATCACATTTTGCCTTAACTGTAGCACATTCAGAACTACTACCAGTTTTAGCATTATTTAAATTATAAGTAATAATAACTTTATCTTTATTTTCACCAATTAAAGTAACAAAATTTTTTTGAATAGATACTTGTTCATTATAGGTACCACTTTTAATGTAAATTACTTTTTCAGAATTTCCATTTGGTAAAGAATCAACAGCAGCCTGTACTGTATTAAATTTTCCTGAACCATCCTTTGCTACAATAACAGCATCACTTGGAAGTTGATTTTGAGGAAAAGCATTAATTAATTGAATAATTAATGTTATAAATAATGATATATATAATTTCATTGTTTATATATATTGATAATTTTCTATAAATAATAATATATTATTATAACTGAAAAAAAAAATAAGTTAACTGATATATTTTATATACAAATCTATTTATATTACAAATTGATTTATATTTTGGTTAATTTTATTTTTTATTTTACAAAATCCTTTTTAACTTATAAAACTAAATTTCAAAATATAAAAACTTGAAAAAAAAAAATAATAAATAAAAAAAGATATTTACCTTTATATATATATTTTTTTTTTTTTATTTTATTTTTTTTTTTTTTTTTGTTATATTAAATTCTTTAATATATAATAATATATAATAATATATAATAATAAATTAAATGAAATAATTTATTTTTCTGCCGCAAACAAATTATTATTAAATTAAATTAATAATATAATTATTATATAATAATATAATATAAATATAATATATAATAATATATTATATTTTCATTATTATATATTAATATTTTTTTTTATAAAATTTTTAATATAATTTAAAAGAAAATCATTATATAATATAATATTAATTTAATAAAAATATATAAAAAAATCTTTTAGTCTGTTACACAAAATAATTATATATTAAAATAATAAATAGAATATATTTAAAATATATTTATTCTAATCATGTTTATATTTAGTATTATATATTAACATTGTAAACTACTTAATATTATTGCAATATTGAAACTAAATATTATTACAATATTGAAAATTAAATATATTTGAATATTTTATTAATATATTATTAAAATTATAAATAAATATATATTTTCTTAAAATGATATAATAATGAATATTTACGTACAATAAAATGTTACTTTTAAATGTAATACAACATTTTTACAATTTAATATTAGTTGTTTCTATATAATTATTAAAATTTATACAAAAAAATATATTATAATATTTTAAATAAATATTATCTTGCTTAAACTTCACTAAAAAAATTAATTATTAAAAGTACTATTTAAATAATAAAAATTTTCTAGAATAATAATATTCCTAAAAATATTTATATATTATAATAAACAAAAATAATATACAAATAATAATAAACAATAATAAAAAATTTTTATAATATTTCTTTGTTAATATGTAATAAAATAATGAATCATAATTACTAAATATTATAAATTTTAACAAAAACGGTTTATTTGGATTTCTGTATAGAAACTACTTCTATTTTAATGTAACATAAAAAAATTTAACTAAAATAATTTCATTATCAAAAATATTAAGCAATATAAATAATTATATTATCAAAAATATTAAACAATATGAATAACTAAAATAGTAAAAATATTAAACAATATAAATAGTTAAATAAAATAAACATTAGATAGTAAAAACTTTAAATATTATATTTTATTAACGTTATGAGGAACAAATCTATTTTTTAAAAATTAATTTCCGTAAAAATATCAAAATCTAATTCTTTTAATTCTTATTAATTTATTAAAATTCTTTTTACTTAAATATTTTAAATTTTAACAAAAACGGTTTATTTTGATTTCAGTATAGAAATTATTATTAAAAAAATATTATTTTAATGTATCATAAAAAAATTACTAAAATAATTATATTATCAAAAATATTAAACAATATAGATAGTTAAATATTAAACAATATATATAGTTAAAATATTAAACAATACAATATAAATAGTTAAAACTTTAAATATTATATTTTATTAACGATATGAGGAACAAATCTATTTTTTAAAAATTAATTTCCGTAAAAATATAACAATTTAATTCTTTAATTCTTATTAATTATAATAAAAATTCTTTTTACCTAAATATTTTAAATTTTAACAAAAACGGCTTATTTTGACTTCAGTATAGAAATTATTATTAAAAAAATATTATTTTAATGTAACATATAAAAAACTACTAAAATAATTATATTATCAAAAATATTAAACAATATAAATAGCTAAAATAGTAAAAATATTAAACAATATAAATAGTTAAAATGTTAAACAATATAAATACCTAAAATAGTAAAAATATTAAACAATATAAAAAGTAAAAATTTTAAACAATATAGATAATTAAAACTTTAAATATTATATTTTAATCACGATATGGGGAACAAATCAATATTTTAAAAATTAATTTCCGTAAAAATATAAAAATCTAATTCTAAATAATTATATTAAAAATTCATTTTTCCGAAAAAAAAAAAAATACTTCTAAAACATAAATTTTTCAGTTCTTTTAATAATCATAATTAAAATATTAAATATACTTAAAGCAGTCATTAGTGAAATGATTCATATTTTATATTAATAAAAATTTTATTAAAAATATATAACTTATTTTTTAATAAAATTATTTTTAGACATTTATTTTTTTTTGTAGAATAGTATTATCTTATTGATAAAAAACAATTAAATATAAAATGAATTTTATTATATATATATATTACAATAAATTTATTTTACTGTTTCATATCTAATACATATTGACTAATATATAATAGTTAATAGTACAAAATTAAAATGTTTTAATTTATTTTTATTTCCTTTTATAATCTACTTTATATAATAAAATTTCAGCATTCAAATTTTTTTTCAATATTTATTAAATTATCTTTTCTATTTTTACATTTTTTAAATAATGGATTTTACTATTCATTTTCTCTCTATTTGTATATTTTCCGTGTTCATTCAAACACATTCTGCGATTTTTTCAATATTAAAAAATTAATATATAATTCATGTTTAATTAATTTCTTTTTATACATTCTTATCTTTCCAATAACCATTAAACAGTTAACTTACCTTAATCCTATTATATATTCATTTGCTTTTTTTAGATTTATTTAACCATGTATTTAATAATAAAACTTTAATATAATTATTAAAGCTCATGATATTTATGTTTTTGTTAAAATTATTACATGTTAAAACTAATAAATCATTACTTCACTCATATGTGTAAAATAAAAAAGTTTCATCATCATTGCTTACTCCATTTATATATATACTTTATTTTCAATTAAAATTCTAACATTTAAAGAAAATAAATGTTTTCTCATACTAACTTTATTTAAATTATATTCAATTAAATATTTTTAGATTTTACTGAATATTCATTTTTATTTTCGCACATGTATAAAATAATGATTGATTATTATATCATAAATAAAATATTAATAAATGTCATTAATTTATTTATTTACTTAACCTATTTTATTTTACTTATATATATACATATATATAAGTATTCATTCATATATTTATTTATTCAATTATTCAATTATTCATTTATTCATTTATTCATTTATTCATTTATTCATTTATTCATTTATTCATTTATTCATTTATTCATTTATTCATTTATTCATTTATTCATTTATTCATTTATTCATTTATTCATTTATTCATTTATTCATTTATTCATTTATTCATTTATTCATTTATTCATTTATTCATTTATTCATTTATTCATTTATTCATTTATTTATTTACTTATTTACTTATTTACTTATTTACTTATTTACTTATTTACTTGTTTACTTGTTTACTTGTTTACTTATTTACTTATTTACTTATTTATTTATTTATTTATTTTATTATGTCTAATTATTTTATATTTATAAATATTATTACATATAATTATTATTACATATATCTGAAAATAATTGTTATTTTTTTTTTTAAAAATTTATATAATTTATTAATTTATGCTGCTTTTTAATATATTTTTATTAATGGTTTTTTATAAAACTTAATAATAATGTTATAATTATATATTTAATTAAACAATTATTAAAAATTTTAGTTTTATTCTTTATGGGTGATTATTATAATAATGTAAAAGTGTGGAACATTAAATGTATATAAATATTTAAATGTTGAAAAAAAAACTATAAATAAATTAAAATCTTTAAAATTTCTTTATTTAAATAATTAATTATATTTATAAATATAGAAATATAAAATTCAAAAAAAAATTATAATTATATAAATAATTATTATAATAATTTAAAATGAAAATACTACTGAAATTATTATTGATATTTATAGTAAAATTAGTTTATGCATTCGATATAGATAAAATATCATCAAATGCACTCATCGTTGCTAACGACGGTTCTGAAAAATATAATAGTGTATGTAATATATATATGTATTAAAAACTGGAATAAGTTTATATTATTAAATATAAATGAAATAACTTTCTGATAAAACAATTTCTCAATTTCTTCAACATACATAATAAATTTCAATATTCTATTTATATAATATTAGATTCAAGATGCTATAAATTCTTTGCCCGATTCAGCTTCTTCTGAACGTGTTATTTATATTAAAAATGGAATATATAATGAACAAATTATTATTCAAAAAAATTACATAACTTTAATTGGCGAAAATAGAAATGAAGTAATTATTACAAATAATTTAAATAATGCTAAAATTGGAAGTAGCTCAGAATGTGCTACAGTAAAAATTAAAGCTGATTTCTTTAAAGCTTTTGATATAACATTCCAAAATACAGCCCCGTTTCCTGTAACAAATGGTCAAGCTCCAGCTCTTTATTCATATGGTAATAAGCATTTTTTCAAAAATTGTAACTTTTTAGGTTATCAAAATACTTTACTTTCATATCGTGGTACTCATTATTTTAAAAATTGTTACATTCGCGGTGTTACTGATTTTATTTGGGGTTTTGGACGTGCAGTTTTCGATGGATGCATTATCCATGCTGTTAATAAAAATGGAAAGACAGCATATATAACAGCTAATGTAAGTATTTTTTATTAAATAAGGTTGAATAAATTTAATTAATAAAATTAACAAAAAATCTAACAAATATTCATTTTATATATATCAAAAAAAAAATGAAAAATAAAAAAATAGGGTAATGAAGATAATAATTATAAGGAAGGCGGCTTTCTTATAATAAATTCTAAAGTTAAAGTTGATGATGGTATTTCTTATTATTTAGGTCGTTTATGGAAGAAAAACACTTATGTAATCTTTAGAAAAACTGAACTCCCAGGTTCTCAATTAAATGAAAAAGGTTGGTTGACTTTCTCTGATTATGATATTTATAAAGAAACATCAAAAGTTGGTGAATTTGATTGTTATGGTACAAATTACTCTACTACAGGGCGTGCTTCATTTGCTCATGTGTTCTTAAGCAACGAAATTCCATCAATAAAGAAATTCCTTGGTGGTGATCTTTCTTTCGTTAATAGTATTTATTATCAATAAATGAATTGATTAAACTATTAACTTTCTATAATTAATTATAGTATTAATATAATTAATATTTAATTATTATAAACATTATCTAATTTATATTAATATTTATATGTATTGATTATAATATACTAAATTATTATTAAATATTTATATATGCAAATTTAAAACAAGATATTTTTATAAATATATTATCATAAATTAATAGGTATAAAAAATTAAGTATAAATTTAAAAAGTTACTATAAAAAAATTATTGAAAATTAAAATAGTATTCTATTACTACAATTTTTTTTAAAGTATTTTATTTGTAAATTTCTTTTTACAATCAAAAAAAAAAAATTATTATTATTATTATTATTATTATTATTATTATTATTATTATTATTATTATTAGTATTATTATTATTAGTATTATTATTATTATTATTATTATTATTATTATTATTATTATTATTATTATTATTATTATTATTATTATTATTATTATTATTATTATTATTATTATTATTATTATTATTATTATTAGTATAAGTATTAGTATTAGTTTTAGTATTGGTATTAGTATTATTATTTAGTATTATTATTATTATTATATATATATATTATTATTATTAGTATTAGTATTATTTAGTATTATTATTATTATTATTATTATTATTATTATTATTATTATTATTATTATTATTATTATTATTATTATTATTATTATTATTATTATTATTATTATTATTATTATTATTATTATTATTATTATTATTATTATTAGTATAAGTATTAGTATTAGTTTTAGTATTGGTATTAGTATTAGTATTATTATATTTTAAAATTATAATATTATTTATAGATTATATTTATTTATAGAAATAGTAAAAACTAAAATAATTTTTATTTTTTATAATAATTCAAATAAATTATAATTAAGAAATTTAAAATTTATTTATTTATTTATTTATTTATTTATTTATTTATTTATTTATTTATTTATTTATTTATTTATTTATTTATTTATTTATTTATTTATTTATTTATTTATTTATTTATTTATTTATTTATTTATTTATTTATTTATTTATTTATTTATTTATTTATTTATTTATTTATTTATTTATTTATTTATTTATTTATTTATTTATTTATTTATTTAATTATTTATTAAGATATTTTTGTGTAACACTTATTCAAATCATCAAAAAATCTGATTAAAATTTAAATTTATTTCTTATTTGTTTATAATAAACTAATATTACTTAATTATAACATTTAATTAAAATTTAATTCATTTTTTACTGGCTAAAAATCAACAAATTTTGATCTACAGTTAACTCTTTTTTTTATTAATTAAAAAAACTATGGAAAAAAGATAACCATAATTCAATTACTTAAAACTATATAAACTGTTTTTTTTTCTTACATTTATGTTAAAATCAGAAAATATTTTTAATAAATATTTATTAATAACATAAAATAGTATATATATATAATTTAAAAAAATGAGTTCTAATCAAGAATTACACTTTGAAACTTTACAAGTTCACGCTGGTCAAACTGTTGATCCAGCTACTAATTCAAGAGCTGCACCAATTTATGCTACTACCTCTTATGTTTTCAAGGATCTTAAAGATGGTGCTGATTTATTCGGTTTAAGAAAATTTGGTAATATTTACTCAAGACTTACCAATCCTTCTAATGATGTTGTTGAACAAAGATTAGCTGCTTTAGAAGGTGGTGCTGCTGCTCTTGTTACTGCTAGTGGTCAATCAGCCGAATTCCTTACTATTGCTGCTCTTGCTAAGAATGGTGATAATGTTATTGCTTCTAGTTTTATTTATGGTGGATCTCACAATTTATTCCAAAATATTTTCAAAGATTTTGGAATTACTTTCAAATTTGTTGATACTATTGATCCAAAAGACTATGAAGCTTTAATTGATGAAAAGACTAAAGCTATTTACATTGAATCTATTGGTAACCCAGTTCATTATGTTCCAGATTTTGAAGGATTTGCAGCCGTTGCTCATAAACATGGTATTCCTTTAATTGTTGATAATACTTTTGGTATGGGTGGATACTTAGTTCAACCAATTAAATATGGAGCTGATATTGTTATTCACTCTACTACTAAATGGATTAATGGTCATGGTACAGTTATTGGTGGTGTTATTGTTGATTCAGGTAAATTTGATTGGACCAATGGTAAATTCCCACAATTCACAGAACCAAGTCCATCATACCATGGATTAAAATTCTCAGAAGCTTTTGGAAATCTTGCATTTATTTTACGTGCTAGAGCTGAATTACTTCGTGATATTGGACCATGTCAAAGTCCATTCAATACTTTCTTAAATCTTCTTGGATTAGAAAGTTTATCATTAAGAGCACAAAGACATGTTGATAATGCTTTAGAATTAGCTAAATGGTTAGAAAGTCGTGATGAAGTTTCTTGGGTTTCATATGCAGGTCTTCCAAACCATCCAACCTATGCTAATGCCAAGAAATATTTAAAGCATGGTTATGGTGGTGTTCTTACTTTTGGTTTAAAGAAAGGATTTGAAGGAGCAGCTAAGTTTATTGAAAGTCTCAAACTTGTTTCTAATTTAGCTAATGTTGGTGATGCCAAGAGTCTTATTGTACATCCAGCTAGTACTACTCATGAACAACTTAGTGATGAAGAAAAGAAAGCTGGTGGTATTACACCAGATCTTTTAAGAGTTAGTGTTGGTATTGAACATATTGATGATATTAAGGCTGATTTCATTCAAGCTTTTGAAAAATTATAAATTTAAATATAATAATTTAAAATAATTTAAATTAATATATCAAAAATTAAAAATCTTAAAAAAAGTATCTAGTTTAAAATAATTTAAATTAATATATTAAAAATTAAAAATCTTAAAAAAAGTATCTAGTTTAAAATAATTTAAATTAATATATTAAAAATTAAAAATCTTAAAAAAAAAAATATTTAAAATAATTTAAATTAAAATGTATATAAAATATATTTATATATTATGAAAATAATATATTATATCCATAAAAATATATATATACTATCATTTTTAACTCCTTTTACAAATAATAAAAATAATATTTAAAAAAATAATTAGCATATATAAACATTATAAAAAATAAAAAATATATAAAAAAACAATTAGCATATATAAACATTATAAAAATAAAAAATATATAAATTAAATAAAAATAAATATAATTAAAAAAAAAAAAAAAAAAAACACATGTCTTTAATTTTTTTTGATATAGTGTAATATTTGAAATTTAAATATCGTGTAATATTTAAAAAAAAACTTTTTTGTAACATATTTTTTATTGTTTTTTTTTTTTTTTTAAATCACTAACGATTCTGAAATATTATTATTAATTATTAATTATTTTATTATTAATTATTATTTCTGTTTATTTTCATATTATATCTATTATTATTATTATTTATATATATATATATTTATTTATTTATTTATTTATTTATTTATTTATTTATTTATTTATTTATTTATTTATTTATTTATTTATTTATTTATTTATTTATTTATTTATTTATTTATTTATTTATTTATTTATTTATTAACAATTTTTTATATTTTTTTATTTATAATTTATTTTTATAATTTAATATAATATATTTGGTATTATGAATTTAATTATATTTTCATATCTAGATATATATTTTATTATTATTTAAAATCTAAATATTAATTGAAAGATCATATTTAGAGATAATCTTACTTTTCATGTATTATATATTTTTACATATATATATATGTAAACTATATTTCATACGTAGTTACTTTTAAATCAATTATTTTAAATAAAAATAAATTAATCTAAAAAAAAAAAAGAAAA
Organism: Anaeromyces robustus; assembly: GCA_002104895.1. Classification (NCBI taxonomy): domain Eukaryota; kingdom Fungi; phylum Neocallimastigomycota; class Neocallimastigomycetes; order Neocallimastigales; family Neocallimastigaceae; genus Anaeromyces; species Anaeromyces robustus. The sequence goes on along the minus strand of MCFG01000042.1, from coordinate 200,662 downwards.
AAAAAAAAATTGATATAATTTTTTTCCATTTAATATTAATTACATTTTTATGTAATTATTTAATATTTATTTATTATAATTTATTTTATGTTATCATTATGAATCAAATACTTAAAATTTAAATATTAACAAAAAGATTATATTTAAGTATAATACTTTTTTCATTTAATATAATAATTTTATTTTTTATATAACAACTTTATTAATTTTTTTTTTTTTTTTTTTTTTTTTTTTTTTTGATTAAAAGAATGTACTTCCTTGTTTTCAAATCTAATAAGTTTTTTGCATTCATTATAATTTTATGTTAATTTTGACTACCTCATTCTTACTTATTAAAAACAAAATCTATATTACATAATACTTCGTTCAATAAATAGCAATATTAATTTGATTAATTCAATTCATTTATTGATTAAAAATATAATTAATATTATAACTATTAAAAACATTTAGTAGAATTTAATTTTAATTTTTAATTTTATTTTTATTTTTATTTTTATTTTATTTTTTATTGTTTATTTTTTATTTTTTTTTTTACATTTTATTTTTTTTTTACATTTTATTTTTATTTTTTATTTTTATTTTTTAATTTTTAACTTCTAATAGTATTTATGATTATATTGTTTTAATGAATTAAAAATTTTAAAATATAAATATACATATATGTTATAAGTGTATTAATCTAATAATATAAATGATAAATTAAAAAAATGTATATGATAACTGATAGTATTTAAAATTGTATTAAAAAAAAAATTATTTGTTGTTAATTATTATATATTAAATTTAAATATATAGGATATACAAATTGCTTAATTTAACTTAACATTGTTTAATTTAATATTAAAAAAAAAAAATTTTTATAATATTTATAATTTTTCAAAAGCTTGAATGAAATCAGCCTTAATATCATCAATATGTTCAATACCAACACTAACTCTTAAAAGATCTGGTGTAATACCACCAGCTTTCTTTTCTTCATCACTAAGTTGTTCATGAGTAGTACTAGCTGGATGTACAATAAGACTCTTGGCATCACCAACATTAGCTAAATTAGAAACAAGTTTGAGACTTTCAATAAACTTAGCTGCTCCTTCAAATCCTTTCTTTAAACCAAAAGTAAGAACACCACCATAACCATGCTTTAAATATTTCTTGGCATTAGCATAGGTTGGATGGTTTGGAAGACCTGCATATGAAACCCAAGAAACTTCATCACGACTTTCTAACCATTTAGCTAATTCTAAAGCATTATCAACATGTCTTTGTGCTCTTAATGATAAACTTTCTAATCCAAGAAGATTTAAGAAAGTATTGAATGGACTTTGACATGGTCCAATATCACGAAGTAATTCAGCTCTAGCACGTAAAATAAATGCAAGATTTCCAAAAGCTTCTGAGAATTTTAATCCATGGTATGATGGACTTGGTTCTGTGAATTGTGGGAATTTACCATTGGTCCAATCAAATTTACCTGAATCAACAATAACACCACCAATAACTGTACCATGACCATTAATCCATTTAGTAGTAGAGTGAATAACAATATCAGCTCCATATTTAATTGGTTGAACTAAGTATCCACCCATACCAAAAGTATTATCAACAATTAAAGGAATACCATGTTTATGAGCAACGGCTGCAAATCCTTCAAAATCTGGAACATAATGAACTGGGTTACCAATAGATTCAATGTAAATAGCTTTAGTCTTTTCATCAATTAAAGCTTCATAGTCTTTTGGATCAATAGTATCAACAAATTTGAAAGTAATTCCAAAATCTTTGAAAATATTTTGGAATAAATTGTGAGATCCACCATAAATAAAACTAGAAGCAATAACATTATCACCATTCTTAGCAAGAGCAGCAATAGTAAGGAATTCGGCTGATTGACCACTAGCAGTAACAAGAGCAGCAGCACCACCTTCTAAAGCAGCTAATCTTTGTTCAACAACATCATTAGAAGGATTGGTAAGTCTTGAGTAAATATTACCAAATTTTCTTAAACCGAATAAATCAGCACCATCTTTAAGATCCTTGAAAACATAAGAGGTAGTAGCATAAATTGGTGCAGCTCTTGAATTAGTAGCTGGATCAACAGTTTGGCCAGCATGAATTTGTAAAGTTTCAAAGTGTAATTCTTGATTTGAGCTCATTTTTATTTCTTATTAGATATGACACTTAAATAATTTTTATTAATATATTTTTTTTTACTAAGTAAATTTATTTATATATAATGAATATTTTTTATATGTTTATAAAACAAATTTATATATTATACTTCGATGTAGTTGAAAATTAAGAGAATTTTTCTATTTTTTATACTCAATTTTTTTTTATTTATTGTATTAATTAATTTCATCTTTTTTATTTATTATCTTTATTTTATCTTTTTTATTTATTGTATGAAAAAAATTTAATTTTAAAAATCTAATTTTATTTCAATAATTTCAGTAATATTAGTAAATATTTATCCAATAATATTAATTTAATATTTCAGATCATTACTATAAATTAGTTAATCTTTAATAAATTAAAATTTTTGAGTAAATAAATTTAATTTAAATTTTTAAGCATTTAATACTTTACCATATTAATTTATAATACTAAAAATAAAATATATAACATTATTTATATATATATAATGATATATATATAATGATAGTATAAGATATAAAAATTCAATTAAAAGCAAATATTTATGGTATTATTATAAAATATTATTAAAATAACATTTTTAAGTATAATAATAATAAAAGTAAAAATTATAATGATAGAAAGAATTATTTGTAAATTATAATGTTTTCCACATAGTATATGATTTATTCTAATAAATAATATGTTTAATGTTTAATATAATTCATCATATATCTTAATTTTAAAACCAGTTAATTTTATACTTTATAATGAAATAATTATTTATACTAAATAATTAAAATATTTAGGCTTAATAATAAAATAATATACATGAATTATTTAATTTTTATGTTTAATAAATATATATAAACAATCTACAAACATTCTTTATAATTAAATAATTAATTGTATTATTCGATGATATCATTAGTTTTAATAACTTTTTCGAAATCAAAACTATATAATTTTATAATTCTTATTTATATAATTATCTTATTTATATAATTAAATTTAAAATATTTAAAAAAAAAAAAAAAACAAGAAAGAAAGAAAGAAAATCTTTTAATATTTTTTGATAGTACTTTTTAATGAATAATAATTCGTACTTATATAATATATATATGCAGTTATAAAAAATCCTAATTAATTGATATTTTCCATTTCTAAATATAGAATGAAAGAAATTCCCTATATTTTATTATACTTAATAATTATTTAAAAGCTACTATTTTTCATCTAAAATATAATATAAAGTGAATATAAAGTGGATAAATTATATTAAGAATAATCCACTTCAAAATCTTGTTAATAATATCTTATTTTCATTTCATAAATTGAATATGTTTCATAATATTATGTAATCTCTATTGAACAATATTATGAAAATAATAAAAACTTTGTGTAACCAACATTTATTTAGTTTTAAAAACTTTAAATTTTACAATTAACTAATAGTTTGTAATATATATAAATGTAAAAAAATTTTTGTAAAATCATTTTAAATGTTTAATGATATAATTCTTTTTTTTTTTTTTTATTTTACTCAAAACAAATTTCAATATATTATTAAAACCACTAATTAATAATGCTTTTTTTATTTAAACGAAATTTTATATAATATCTTTATTAAAACTAATTAAAAAATAAATACATAATAATAAATACAGAAGTAATTAAAGATAATAAAAGAATATTATAAAATAAAAATTAAATTAATAATTTTTATAATATATTATAATAATTATTTCATATAAATATAGATATAAGAAAGTTTTTGTTAAATATATATATACTATATGATATTATACGTATATCTTATACTTTTTCATACTATCTATAATAATTAATTCGTATACTTGAATATTTGGATTATAAGGTTTTATAACTAATTTTCCAATAAATAAAATGGAAAAAATAGTTATAAATAAAAATTTGAAATAAAAATTAATATTAAAGCTTTATATAATACAATAAAAAAATAAAAATTAAAAATAAAAAATAAAAATAAAAAAAAAAACAAGAAACAGTTCTTATTATTTTTGATTTATTATTTATATTTTTTATTAATATTTTTTATTAATATTTTTTATTAATATTTTTTATTAATATTTTTTATTAATATTATTTATTTATTTATTTATTTACTTATTTACTTATTTATTTATTTTTTTATTTATTTATTTAATAAAAAAGTTTTCAACATTTTATTTGAATTTTATTTTAAATATTTGAATTTTAATTTTATTATGAATTTTATTTTATTTATATTTTTTATTTGTGTTTTAATTCTATTATTAATTTCTTTAAATAAATTTATATATTATATTTAATATTAAAGCTTGAACTAAAATTTGTTAACAGATAAAAAAAATTAATTATAAATATGATAAAATATGATAAGCTATAAAATAAAATATTTTCTTTTAATTATATATTTATATAGTTTGAGGTATATTTTATGGATTATAATAATGATTATATAAATAAATATTTTATGATATTTATAATTTTTCAAAAGCTTGAATGAAATCAGCCTTAATATCATCAATATGTTCAATACCAACACTAACTCTTAAAAGATCTGGTGTAATACCACCAGCTTTCTTTTCTTCATCACTAAGTTGTTCATGAGTAGTACTAGCTGGATGTACAATAAGACTCTTGGCATCACCAACATTAGCTAAATTAGAAACAAGTTTGAGACTTTCAATAAACTTAGCTGCTCCTTCAAATCCTTTCTTTAAACCAAAAGTAAGAACACCACCATAACCATGCTTTAAATATTTCTTGGCATTAGCATAGGTTGGATGGTTTGGAAGACCTGCATATGAAACCCAAGAAACTTCATCACGACTTTCTAACCATTTAGCTAATTCTAAAGCATTATCAACATGTCTTTGTGCTCTTAATGATAAACTTTCTAATCCAAGAAGATTTAAGAAAGTATTGAATGGACTTTGACATGGTCCAATATCACGAAGTAATTCAGCTCTAGCACGTAAAATAAATGCAAGATTTCCAAAAGCTTCTGAGAATTTTAATCCATGGTATGATGGACTTGGTTCTGTGAATTGTGGGAATTTACCATTGGTCCAATCAAATTTACCTGAATCAACAATAACACCACCAATAACTGTACCATGACCATTAATCCATTTAGTAGTAGAGTGAATAACAATATCAGCTCCATATTTAATTGGTTGAACTAAGTATCCACCCATACCAAAAGTATTATCAACAATTAAAGGAATACCATGTTTATGAGCAACGGCTGCAAATCCTTCAAAATCTGGAACATAATGAACTGGGTTACCAATAGATTCAATGTAAATAGCTTTAGTCTTTTCATCAATTAAAGCTTCATAGTCTTTTGGATCAATAGTATCAACAAATTTGAAAGTAATTCCAAAATCTTTGAAAATATTTTGGAATAAATTGTGAGATCCACCATAAATAAAACTAGAAGCAATAACATTATCACCATTCTTAGCAAGAGCAGCAATAGTAAGGAATTCGGCTGATTGACCACTAGCAGTAACAAGAGCAGCAGCACCACCTTCTAAAGCAGCTAATCTTTGTTCAACAACATCATTAGAAGGATTGGTAAGTCTTGAGTAAATATTACCAAATTTTCTTAAACCGAATAAATCAGCACCATCTTTAAGATCCTTGAAAACATAAGAGGTAGTAGCATAAATTGGTGCAGCTCTTGAATTAGTAGCTGGATCAACAGTTTGACCAGCGTGAACTTGTAAAGTTTCAAAGTGTAATTCTTGTTTTGAACTCATTTTTTTAAATTATATAATTAATAAATATTTCTTATATATATATATATTAATTCAAAAAGTAAATTCCTTTATATTTTTATTTTTTATTCTTTATTTAATTATTTAAACTTTAAATTATTAAGTTATAAAATATTGAATTATAAAAAAAAATGAAAAAAAAAGGATTTTATATATTTTTCAAAAAATTACCTTAATAATATAAATTATTATTACTATTACAATATAATAGTTATTATTTATTTATTTATTTATTTATTTATTTATTTATTTATTTATTTATTTATTTATTTATTTATTTATTTATTTATTTATTTATTTATTTATTTATTTATTTATTTATTTATTTATTTATTTATTTATTTATTTATTTATTTATTATTGTTTTATATAGTAGAAATAAAATATCCAGAATTATATTTGTTATTATTTACCAATAGAATTTTTGAATCAATAATCATAAAAAGGTAAAAATTTGTTAATTTTTAGCAAATAATAATAAAAATTTTTAATTAAAAGCTTGTATATAAATTTTAAATTTTAAATACACATTTATATATAAAGGAATTATTACCAAAAAAATATTTATAACATTAAAAAAATATTTTCAATTTAAAAATATTTTTAATAATAAAATTAATTTACTTTTTTTTTTCTATTCTTTTAATAACAATTATATATTAAACAAAATATTGCATTAAGTATTAGTTAATTCAAATTAACTAATACTTAATTTGAATAATTATTAATACTTTATTATATTTAATGTAGTGCAATTATTAATTTTTATTTCAAAATGAATACTAATTAGTTAATAATTACCAAAATAATTTTTTGTATTATATTAAAAATAATTTTTATAAGATTTAAAAAAGTTTACTACATAAAACACATGATATATATTGAGAGTTTTTAGTATTGTTATTATCTATATTTTATGTTCTTAGACATTTACTAAAATATAAATAAATATTAGTTAATTGAAATATTATATTAAAAAAATGTATATATTAAATAATGAAATGAAATCAATACTATAATTAATAGATCATATCCATTAAAAAATGATAATTTTTTATAATACATCTATAAACAAAACAAAAAAATAAAATTTATCATTAAATAATTATAATACATTAATATATAACTTTCTTTTTCCTTTTTTTTATTTTATTAATAACATATCTTTTTTTAAAAAATATATTTTTAAAAAAAAATCTTTATTTTGTAATTATTTTATTTTAAATAATCTTTATTTTATTTTTACTTTTATCAAAATTTCATAATAAATTGTGTAACATGAAATTTAATAATATTTCCCTATATTATAAAATATACTAGTTTATTATTGGTTGCATATAAAATTTAGTTAATAATCTCTTAGTAAATTTTTTTAATTAAATTTTCAGACATAATTTTATCCCATATATCATTTAATCATTAAATAATAATTTCTAAAATGTATATAAAAACAACTTTTATTGACTTTTTTTTTAACTAATAATTTGATTACTTGTATTACTAAAAAAAATGAAAAAATAAAATATAGTAAAAATCAAAAACTTGAAAAAAATACTATATCTTATAAAATATAAAAAAAAAGAGTATAAAAAAAATATTGTATATTTAAATATTAAAATAAAATAAAAAATTATATAACTTAGGTATTTTAATAATAAAAATTAAAAGAACAATGAGTTCAAATCAAGAATTACACTTTGAAACTTTACAAGTTCACGCTGGTCAAACTGTTGATCCAACCACCAATTCGAGAGCTGTTCCAATTTATGCCACTACCTCTTATGTTTTCAAGGATCTTAAAGATGGTGCTGATTTATTTGGTTTAAGAAAATTTGGTAATATTTACTCAAGACTTACCAATCCTACTAATGATGTTATTGAACAAAGATTAGCTGCTTTAGAAGGTGGTGCTGCTGCTCTTGTTACTTCTAGTGGTCAATCAGCTGAATTCCTTACTATTGCTGCTCTTGCTAAGAATGGTGATAATGTTATTGCTTCTAGTTTTATTTATGGTGGATCTCACAATTTATTCCAAAATATTTTCAAAGATTTTGGAATTACTTTCAAATTTGTTGATACTATTGATCCAAAAGATTACGAACCTTTAATTGATGAAAAGACTAAAGCTATTTACATTGAATCTATTGGTAACCCAGTTCATTATGTTCCAGATTTTGAAGAATTTGCAGCTATTACTCATAAACATGGTATTCCTTTAATTGTTGATAACACCTTTGGTATGGGTGGATATTTAGTTCAACCAATTAAATATGGAGCTGATATTGTTATTCACTCTACTACTAAATGGATTAATGGTCATGGTACAGTTATTGGTGGTGTTATTGTTGATTCAGGTAAATTTGATTGGACTAATGGTAAATTCCCACAATTTACAGAACCAAGTCCATCATACCATGGATTAAAATTCTCAGAAGCTTTTGGAAATCTTGCATTTATTTTACGTGCTAGAGCTGAATTACTTCGTGATATTGGACCATGTCAAAGTCCATTCAATACTTTCTTAAATCTTCTTGGATTAGAAAGTTTATCATTAAGAGCTCAAAGACATGTTGATAACGCTTTAGAATTAGCTAAATGGTTAGAAAGTCGTGATGAAGTTTCTTGGGTTTCATATGCAGGTCTTCCAAACCATCCAACTTATAATAATGCTAGGAAATATTTAAAGCATGGTTATGGTGGTGTTCTTACTTTTGGTTTAAAGAAAGGATATAAAGGAGCAGCTAAGTTTATTGAAAGTCTTAAACTTATTTCTGATTTAGCTAATGTTGGTGATGCCAAGAGTCTTATTGTACATCCAGCTAGTACTACTCATGAGCAACTTAGTGATGAAGAAAAAAGGGCCTGCGGTATTACTCCAGATCTTTTAAGAGTTAGTGTTGGTATTGAACATATTGATGATATTAAGGCTGATTTCATTCAAGCTTTTGAAAAATTGGATACTGGTGTATGTGGATCTTTGAAAAAAAAAATAAGAAAATTTAAATTAAAACTTAAAACATATAAAAAATTATTATTAAATAAGAAAAAAATTAATTAAAATTAACAAATTATATTTTTTAATAATGTTTAAGACTAATACAATCAATTAAGACTAAAACAAAACTAAAAAAAAAAAAAAAAAAAAAAAAAAAAAAAAATAATAATAATAATAATAATAATATTAATATTAATATTAATATTAATAAAAGTGAGCTATATAAATAAAAGATTTATTCCAGAAGATAAAGTAATACACATTTAACTTGGAATAATAAAATGATACCATTTATTTATAATAAATAAAATAATATTATATAGTTTATTTTAATTATATAATATTAATTTATTATTATAAGATTAAATTAAGCTTTAAAAAATCTAAAGAATTGTAATAATACTAAAATAATTATTTAAAAATTATTCTAATATTTTTACAATAGTACAATAGTATATATATATATATATATATATGTTATTAATTATAAAATTAATAGTAAATATATATATTATTAAATTAAGAATACATTATTTATTATAAATTATAAATTACAAAATAAATAGTATTAAATTAAGAATCATTATTATAAATTATTAAATTAAAAAGTTAACAGTATATATTAAATTAAGAATGTATTATAAAAAATTAATAATATAAATAAAAAATTAATAGTATAAATAATTATATTTTTATTATAAATATTATATTAATAACTCGAAATTTACATGTATAACTTATAAATATAATGTATAAAATATAATAAATTATTATTTGTATAACATTTAAAAATATTATACTTAATAAATAAAAAAATAAATTTTGAAAATCACATACATACTTTTATACTAAAAAAAAAAAAAAAATTTTTTTTGTACATTTATATTAAAATAAATAAAATGAATTACTTTAGTTATTTCTTTTATTATTATTATTATTATTATTATTATTATTATTATTATTATTATTATTATTATTATTATTATTATTATTATTATTATTTGCTTTTATTTGCTTTTTTTTTTTTTTTTTTTTTTTTTTTTGTTTGTGTTTTTCAGCTTTATTATATATTTATTTAATTATTTTAAATTTACAATTTTATTTTATAAAATTGTAAATTTAAAATAATTAAATTTCGGTGGATACTTAGGGCAAGATGTGGATATAAAATTGATGCTAGAGTTGCAAAAGCTGCTAAAATGATTAATAATTCTTGTCCTAATTGTTGTTCATGTTGTTTCCATTGTGACAGTTATCAGAGAATTGATCATTGGTTTATAAATTGTTTCTTATTTAAAAATCTTCGTATTGATCACTTCTCTGATCTAGATAGAAATTTTTTTTATTTTTTAGATAGTCTTTTTAATAGTTTAGTTAGGACCAGTAATAACCCTAGTGTGGATAATAGAATAAATAATATTGTTAAGGGTTATAAAAGTAGTAATAATAGTATAAGTAATATAGATATATTAGGTAGTAAAAAAATAGTTAATAGGTATAGAATATATATTTTTTTAATTGGTGGTAGAGATTATGGTTTTAGTGATAGAATTAACAATAGTCCATACAAAATGGAATGGGAATGTTTGTTTAAGTGTCAGACTGAATCTGGTACTTATTCAAAATCCCCATTCTTGTTGCGATCTGCGGCTCTATTGAATGATATCATGCCTGTTGTCTGTAAAAGACAACATATATTGTTCAATAAATTTAAAACCAACCTCTCCAGGAACGTCAATGCTGATAACACAGTAGGACAGCCTAGTAGGGCAAATGCCGATCCTATTTCCGACCCTAGTGGAATAGGATAGATCAATTTTACTTTAATTCTATATTTAGAATTAAGGGCTGTATGGATTTATTGTTTTTAAATATTATTATACTTCTTTTTTTCCTCCAGTATTATCTATTATTATCTATAATATTTTACTGGTTTTTATTTTTTTTAGTATCATCATAAAAAAAAAAAAAAAAAAAAAAAAAAAAAAAAAAAAAATTTTATAAATTATTATATATTTTCCTTTTTTTGTTACAAATATATCTCGATAAAATAAAATTTTGGTTTCTTATTCACATTCATTATAGATATATTATTCTATTTTATTTTAATAAAGTTTAAATAAGTTTTAAAAAGTATATAAAAAAATTCTATATAAAAAAAAAAAAACTTCTTTGATTATTTTTTATGATCATTTTTATTTTTTACATATATTGACATATTTTTAATTCACTCTTTATATTTATTATCATTACCCCTTTAGTCTTTTTTAACTATTTTGTTTTTATTATTAATATTAATATTATTATTTTACTTTTCTATTACTATTTTTTATGATTGAAATGTCAAATATAATTTCACATATATATATATATATATCTATATGTTTACATGTTTATATATATTTTTTTCCTTAACAAAGAATTATAATTAAAATTATTCATTCTTCTTTTCATCTTCTGTCTTCTTTTCTTCTTTCTTCTCTTCTTTCTTTTCTTTCTTTTCTTGATTTTTAGCATTCATTGCATTCATATTGAAAATTTTAACAAATGATGGTGGAATAAATGGTACATCACTATACTTTTTACTAGTAATGTAAGTATAAATAAAGTAAATAGTTAAAAAGAAAATCCATGTTAATGTCATGGCTTGAATTCTAGTAAAATCACCAAAAATAGCTCTACGTAATCTAATGATAAAACCAAATAAACCGACCATATCATTATTCATTGGATTTGAAACAATAATGTAAAAAAGAGTAGCAACAGTGGTTGCTTTTAAAGAAAAACTGTTTTCTCCCTTTAAACATGATGGAGTATTATATTTCCATTCTAATTTTGAAAGATTGAAAGTATGATCAAGAATACCGCCACCACAAGCAGAAAGTGTACCACAAACTAAAAGTAATACAATTGAATTATTAATATATGGATCTTTGTAATCACGAATCATATTAATAAGACCAGCAAGAGTGTTGGTTCTTGAGGTGGCATTAATAAAAGCAGAAATGTACTCAATAATAATACCACCTTTTGAAATAAATTTAGTGATATATGCATTTCTATCTAAGAAAAAGATACAATAAACAACGAAATATAATGGTAAAATATTATCATTAATTAGCCAACCAGGAGGAATACCAATTAACAAACCTTTTTTTTTTTTTTTTTTTTTTTTATTAAAATGAATAAAAAAATATTATTAATAATTAATGAATTATTTATTATTTATTTATTTATTTATTTATTTATTTATTTATTTATTTATTTATTTATTTATTTATTTATTTATTTATTTATTTATTTATTTATTTATTTATTTATTTATTTATTTATTTATTTATTTATTTATTTATTTATTTATTTATTTATTTATTTATTTATCTATTTATTTATTTATTTATTTATTTATTTATATCACTATTATTATTATTATTATTATTTATTATTATTATTATTATTATTATTATTTATTATTATTATTATTTATTATTATTATTATTATTATTATTATTATTATTATTATTATTATTATTATTATTATTATTATTATTATTGTTATTTATAAATAACAATAATATATAATTTTAAAACTACAATATGTTATATTCATTTTATTCTGTTTACTATTTTTATAATAATTTTTATATTTTAAATTTCATATTTACCAGCAGTTAAAGAACCACCTAAAGACATTAAAATATAACTAACTATATTGTATAATTATTATAAAAAAATAACATTTTTCATATTAATAAATAATAATTATTATATTTTATTATATTTTATTATATTTTATTCTATTTTATTTTTATTATAATTGTTATTATTATTATTATTTTCAAATTATTATTATTTTCAAATATTTTATAAATTTAAAATATATAAAATATTCTCCTTTTATATATTTCACTTTTATAATTATTTATAATTACAAATAAACAAAATGTATAATGAATATATTTTGTTTATTCAAATATAAAACTAAAATAACATATACTATTTAAGTTTATTATTTTTTTAATAAACCTAAATAATAAAATATCTATTATACATAATTATTTGTCTTTTTATAATTATAAATAAATATTTTTCAAATATTTAAATATATATATATTTAAATTAAATTTATTTATTATACCAAATCCTTGAATAAAAGGAACTCTAGTAACATTTTGAGTTAACAAATTTTTTCTGTAAATGTAAGCTCCATTAACAGCATGTAAAA
>MCFG01000042.1:170000-182500 GCA_002104895.1 Anaeromyces robustus | reverse complement strand
CTGGTGGTCCCATTGGACCTGGCATTGGTGGCATTGGTTGTCCTGGTTGTCCTGGTGGTCCCATTGGACCTTGCATTGGTGGCATTGGTTGTCCTGGTGGTCCCATTGGACCTTGTCTCATTTGAGGTGGTATTGGTTGTCCTGGTTGTCCTGGTTGTCCTGGTTGTAATGGAGGTCCCATTGGCATTGGTTGTCCAGGAATTCTATCTGGAATAATTGGTAATATAGTTTGCATTTGTGAAGCAGATCTATTTGGAATAGGTGGTTTAGGTGGTTGACCTTGTTGATTTGGTTGTCCAGGTTGTGTTTGTGGTAAACCAACAACTCTATTTGGAATTAATGGTTGTGGTGGTGATGAAGCAGAAGTTACACTAACCATTCTATTTGGAATAATTGGTCCATTATTAGGAGGAGGTCTCATAAGAGATGGATGTTGAACTTGAGAATTCATATATGGTTGACCATTAACCATAACAGATGGACCTGTTGCTTGAGGTGGAGCACTACCAGAACGTACATAAGGAGGTTGTACTGGTCTTGGTAGAGATAAAGGACTACCTTGAATACCTTGTGCCATATATGAAACAGGTCTACCTTTTTGTTGTTGCATTTGATTATTTTGAACAGGGATTCTATTTAAAGTTAAAGTCTGCATTGGTTGTTGTGATGGACTACTAAGCATATTTTGAGGTGGTGGTGATGAAGGATTTATTGGTTGTTGTTGGGGTGATTGTTGAGCACCAAGAGGTGCAGCATCACCAGTAAATACCTGACGTTTTGGAAGAGGTGGTGGTGGTGCATTATTATTACTAACTGGTACACTTACAGCCGTTAATTTTGGACTTTTAACAGCAGTAGCTTTACTATTTTCCTTTTTCTCAGAAACATCACTTTTACGTTTATCTTTTTCTTCCTTTACAGAAGAAATGCTTTGGGTTGGTGATTTTAAAGACTCAAGTTCCATTTCCTTTCCAATATCATTACGAAGTTTTGATGATTCTTTATTATCAACAAACATACTTCTAGTTTTAGATTTGGATCTAGATCTAGAACGAGAATGATGTTTTTGAGAAGGTAATGAACTCATAGAATTTCTTGATTTAGATCTTGAATGACGTTCATCACTTTCATCATTAACAAGTTTACCACTTGCAGTAGATAGATGCTTTGAACGTTTTTTATCACCATGTTTACTTTTTCTATTTTTTGATTTACTTGCTTTTTCTTCTTCTTCAAGTGCAGCCTTAGCAATGGCATTAAGATCTATTGCTTCATAATTAATATTATTTTCACTTACATCAGTAGCTGGGGATTTAGCATATTCTAATACTACTGAATCTGGCTTAGTTGGTTCTGAATGAGCAGATGAAGATTTAACTGATTCAGCTTTACTTTTTTCGTTTGATCCTTCATCATTTACTATAATATTTGGTTCCGGAGCTGATTCTGTTGGAGATTTATTATTATTAAGATTATTCTTCATAGAATGTGTCCTCTTATTAATAGCAGGTGCTTGTTTTGGTGAAATTGGAGAAGTTTGTTTTGGTGAAACTGGAATATTTTGATTTGGAGTAATTGGAGTAATTAGTTTAGATGTAATAGGGGACAATTGTTGATTTTGAGAAAGTTCTTGTTGAATTTGTTGGAATTGTTTAATTTGTTGTTGTGCCATATTAAATTGATTCTGGTTTACTATTAATTGTTGATTAATATTATTAATCATTTGATAAAGCTGAACAGAGTTTTGTTGCAATTCTGGGGTAAGAGGTTGCTTTTGAATCATATTAATTTGATTAACATATGCCATTCTTTGTTGAGTTAATTGTTGAGTTCTTTGTACAATATTTGGAATAAGTACTTGTTGTAATTGTTGAAGTTGAGAATTAACTTGTTCTAAACTAAGATTTAAATTTGGATTTGGAGAAGTTGTAATAAGTGGACTACTATTTGGTAATGGTGAACCATTTGGTGAATAAATAGGACTTATAGTACTACCATTTGGTGTATTTATACTTTGATTCGAAGGACTTATTGGACTTGCAATATTAGCTGGATTACTTGGACTCTTTGGACTTTTCAAAGCTTTCATAGAATTTGGAGTTTTTGGAGTCTTTGGACTTTTGGTACTTTTAGATTTACTTTTAGATTTTTTATGCTTTTTAGATTTTTTATCCTTTTTTGATTTTTTTTCTTTTTTTGGAGATTCTAATTCTTCTGATAAAACATCATCAGCTTCTGTTAATTCTTTTGGAAGTATTGGAGATCCATTTTCATTTATTGAATTATCTTCCTTGATAAATGAACCAATGCTTTCTTGTTCCATTAATTCAGATAATAATGAAATAGAATTTTTTGATTGATTTGGTTCTCTTGGTAAAGTTTTATTTAAATTGGGTTTTGCTATTGGTGAACTTGGATTTTCTGAAAGCTCAGAAGGTAATTCTTTATTTAAATCCGGTTTTGATACTGGTGAACCTAGATTTTCTGTGTTTTCAGGTAAATTTTTATTTAAATCTAGTTTTGATACTGGTGAACTTGGGTTTTCTGTATTTTCATTTGGTAAGCTTTTATTTAAATCAGGTTTTGATATAAGTGAATTTGGGTTTTCAGTAGATAAATTTTTATTTAAATCAAGACTTAATGATAAATTTGGGCTTTCAACTAATGGACTTTTAGTATGTTTTTCAACAAGGTCATCAAAACTTAATGTATTTATATCATTCATAAGTGAATCAATTGAATCATCATTACTACTTTCAATTTTTGTATCTACTAATAATGGATTTCCGTTAGGTTTATATGCTGAAGAAATACGTTTTGGTGGGGGTGGTGGGGTTTTGCTTATACTTGTCATCTTCGATATTATATATAGATTTTATATAATATTATTTTCTTTATTAAATAATAATTACGTATAAAAAAGAATATTGCTAATATTTATGATAATCTAATTGCGTAATTTGATATTTTAATAATTTATTTTTATAATTATTTTTTATTAATTATTTAATGAAGTTGATTTATTTATTTGCTTCTTTATTTGTTTATTTATTTTTTAGTTATTTAATTATTATGTTATTTATTTTTTGAATTAATAGTTAATTTTACTATATTTTATTTAAAATTTTTATTAATATCAATAAATCTTTTTTATTTATTGATTTTTTTTTATTTATTAATATTTTATGTATATTTATGATTATTTGTACTTTTATTATTATTTTTTTTAAAAAAATTATAAATAATAATAAAAAAATATAAATTTATTGAATATATATCGTTTATTGTTATTTTATTGTTATTGTTATTGTTTATTGTTTATTGTTATTGTTATTGTATTACGAAGTTATACTTTTTATTTTTTCAGTATAATTTTAATACTTGGTTTATCTTTTCGAAAAAAATAAATCTAATTATTTGAGATTATATAATAATAATAATAATAATAATAATAATAATAATAAAAAGTTAGTATTGAAAATTATTTTTTCAATAAATTTTTTTAAGAAACAATAAATATACATCTAAATTTAAATTTAAATTTAAAAAAAAAAGCTTAGGTAAATAATAATTATATTTACTATTTATATCAACTCGTATAAATAAAATAAAAATAAAAATTCAATAATCATTTAAATTATAAAATAATATTTTTAAAATTACTTTACAAATTTAATATTGTATATTATAATTTTAGTATATTATATGTAATATGTTTTTATTGTTATAAATTCGAATTTATAAAAAAATAAAAACTTATTTTTGAATATTTTTTATTTATGTTATATATTTTTATTGAAATTTTAATTTGAAAAATTTATAAAAGTATAACAATTTTTAATAAAATGTTTAAGATTAATAGATATTAATAATAACAAAATATCAATAACATGAAAAATTATAACAATTTAAAAAAAAAAAAAAAAAAAAAAAAAAAAGCTACTGTTTTATTATACCTTTTTTAATTAAATATTTGCATCTTATTTAATAAGGTATCAAAGATTTATTTTATTTTCAATTATCTTTTATTTTGAAGGGAGTTTGTTTTATTTATTATTCTTTGTTATTTTTTCTTCTAATTAAAATAGAAAGAAAAAGAAAATAAAATGAATAATAACAATAATTATTAAATTATATAAATCTTTAAAAGTAAAAATCTTTTTATAATATTTATTTTTTTTATTTTTTGTTTTTTAAAAAAAAAAAAAAAAAAAAAAAAAAAAAAATCTATTAAATTTTATTACATAAATCAATTTATATTAATTTTTATTATTATCATCTATTTATTTATTTATTTATTTATTTATTTATTTATTTATTTATTTATTTATTTATTTATTTATTTATTTATTTATTTATTTTATCAAATTTCAAATATATATATAATTTATATTCACCACCAACAAACGAGATGATTTATTAATTTATTAATTTATTTATTTATTTGTTTATTTATTCACTTATACATTTATTCATTTAATTATTTATAATTTGATTGATTAATTTCATTATTGCTTATATATATGAATGATATATAATAATATATTTTATTATTTATTTATTAGTTTTTATTCATTTATTTATTTATTTACTTATTTATTTATCTATTTATTTATTTATTTACTATTTATATAGTATTGCAACAATATTTGTTTTATTTATTTATTTACTTATTTATCTATTTATTTATTTATTTACTATTTATATAGTATTGCAACAATATTTGTTTTATTTATTTATTTACTTATTTATCTATTTATTTATTTATTTATTTATTTATTTATTATTATTATTATTATTATTATTATTATTATTATTATTAATTATTATTTTTATTTTTATTTATTATTTTTAATTATTTATTATTATTATTATTAATTATTATTAAATAAAAGTTTACCAAAAACTTTGCTCTGTAATAATATAATATCAATATATTATTAATATTATTTAATAATATATTATTATTCATTTTACTATTTTATAATCATAACCCTCTTTGAAAAAAAATATTATTTATTTAAATTAATATATTGTATTATACTGGAAGTAGATTATTAATACAAATAAAACGTCATACAATGCATATAATATTTATAATATATTTATTTACATTCAAATATATAACATTTAATTAATAATATTTTCCAAATAAAAAATTTTTTATATTTAATAAAAACTTTTTATGGATATATTTTGATTGACAAAATATATTATATTAAAGTTTTATATTTTATTATATGTACCACATATAATTATTAACTAATATTCTTCTAATATTTTAAAATAATTTATTATCTATATATTTCTAATTTAAATAATTTAAATAAATTACATTTCAATAAATTATAAATCAATCTGTGAATTTAAAAAATATTTAGTTATATTAAAATTATATTGTTATTATATTCTTAATATAATACTAATTAATAACATATAATAATAAGATTAATTTACTATTAATTCATTCATTTATCCATTTATTTATTTATTTATTTATTATTTATTTATTTATTATTTATTTATTTATTTATTTATTTATTTATTTATTTATTTATTTATTTATTTATTTATTTATTTATTTATTTATTATTAATTTTTATTGAATTAAATTTTCACTCCATTTTTTGTTTTGAATTTATTAGTAACACCTAAATTGAAACAAATATAATTTTCGATGTATTATAAATTACATATTGAAATAGTATTACAAAATTAATATCATCAAATTAAAATATTATTATTATTTAATTTATTAACTATTATTATTATTACTATTTTACTATTTATATATTTATATTATTCATTTTTATTATTATTATTATGATTATTATTACTTTTCATTATTATTTTTTTTTTCATTAATATTATTAATTATTTTTTATTATTTATTATTATTATTATTATTATTATTTTATTATTATTATTATTATTATAATTATTATTATTATTATTATTATAATTATTATTATTATTATTATTATTATTATTATTATTATATTAAATTCAATCTTTATTAATTTTACTGCCGTTATTAGTAATATATTAAATTATTTAATTATTTTATTTTTTTTTTTGTTCTTTATAATTATATAAAACAAAATTATAATTTATTATATATAATTGTTATTATTATTTTTTGTTTATAGTTAAATTTATGTTTATTAATATTTAAATATTATATTATTATATTAAATTGTTACACTGTATTACATTAACTTTCATATCTATTTATACTTTTACAAAATGTATCCTTTTCTGTTATATCTTTATTTGGTTAAAATTTACATATTAAACAATTTTATTTATTTATTTATGTATTAATTTATTTATTTATTTATTTATTTATTTATTTATTTATTTATTTATTTATTTATTTATATATTTTATTTATTTATTTTTTACATTATTAATATAAATAATTTTTTTATATTATCTTTATTCTAACCTTTTTATTTATAAATATTTAATCTAATCTTTGTAAATAAAATAAATAGTGATAATTATTTTATATGTTAAATTAATGTTAACCTATAAACATATGATAATATTCTTTCTTGGTAATTATTTTATATGTTAAATTAATGTTAACCTATAAACATATGATAATATTCTTTCTTGATAATTATTTTATATGTTAAATTAATGTTAACCTATAAACATATGATAATATTCTTTCTTGGTAATTATTTTATATGTTAAATTAATGTTAATTTATTAACATATGATAATATTCTTTTTTGATAATTATTTTATACTTTATATGTTAAATTAATATTAAATCTATTAACATATGATAATATTCTTTTTTTAACTATTATTCAAATAATTTATTTATTTTATTTTGTTTAATTATAAAAAAATTTCGATTTATTATTTTCTTTAAATATTTATAATATTTTTCTTAATTTATTATTAACCATACTGTTTAAATAACAGTTATTTAGATTATTCAATATTGAATTATTTTTTTTATAATATTAGGATAATATTATATCTCATAATAATAATAATTACAATAATTATAATAATTATAATTATAATTATAATAATAATAATAATAATAATAATAATAATAATAATTATAATAAATAAATAAATAAATAAATAAATAAATAAATAAATAAATAAATAAATAAATTAATTAATTAATTAATAAATAAATAAATAATAATTAATAATAATTATAAAGATATCAAGAAGAAAGATTAATGAGTAATGTATATATAAATTAAACTAATAGAAACAACTAAAAATTTAATTTGTTTTACATATTGTTACTAAAATATTAAATTAGTGAAATTATGTACTATTTAATTAACTTTATTTCAATAATTTTAAATTAATAATTGAAATTCAGAAATTCAATTTATATTATATCTATACTCGAAATAAAACAAATAATATAAATGAAAGTTAATTTTATTACATTAAAATAAAAAATTTGTTGTTTTTAACATTGACTTTTTATAGTTAGTAAAAATTAATAACTATAACAAAAGAAAAATTTTCAAATAATATATATTAGTAATATAAGACAGACCATAATCGATATAAACAAAGACATAATAAATGATTAACATATTGAACAAACAGAACAGTATACTTCTTGTTAGTGCTTTAGGAATGTTGCTGACTGGCTGCAGGTGTACAAGTGAGAAATTAGAGACTTATAAAAAGAGCAGCGAGATACCTCCCGCGGTAGTTAAGTCAGTGGAAAAGTGGAAAAGCCTACTGATTCGCATAATCAAGAGACCAAAGTAGAAGAGATATCTGAGTCGCAAGCATTCTATGTTTTGAATATCTTTTTAAATAGAATTAATCGTCCAAGATTTTACAATTAATAGATAAAGAACTAAGAGATGATATATAATAACCTTTAATAATATATATATACTATTTAGTTATTTTTATAATACAAAAATAATTTTATTCTTTTATTTGTTATCCAATAGATTTTAAGTAATTTATTATTTCAATATTCTTATTTTCCTTTTTATTTTCTATTTGAAGTACTGTTTCTCTTAAATTATTTTTTACATTAATATCTGAGCCATTATTAATTAATTCCCGAATAATTGATATATCATTATTATATTTAACTGCATGTATTAATGGTGTATTTCCATAATCATTTTTTTTATTTAAATTAGCACCATGTTCTATTAGATATTGTACTACATTTTTGTTTTTAAATAAAAGGGCATAATCTATAAGAGTATTGCCATTTTTAATTTTTGCATTAATATTTATTTTGAATTTTTTAAGAACTATTTTTAATATATCAACATCAAAATAAGTTATATTTTCAATATTAGTAAGAATAGTGTTATTAAGTGAACAAGTTAAATTTATAAAATATTCAATAATTTGTATATTTCCAGTTTTAAGTGCAATATTAAGATCATTTCCATTTTTTCGATTAATATCTATATATTTTGGAATTAAAACTTTTATTAAATTAAATTTATTTTGTTCAATAATCGTTTTTATAATATCTTCAGTAAAAAGAGATGGATTGTATTTTGCTAATAATTTAGTCATCTCAATGTCACAATGATTAATAACATAAGTTAAAGAAGATTCAAGGAAATGGTTTTTCTTATTAATATTTGCACCCTTTTTCAATAAAAAATAAATTAAAGGTTTTGATTTTGTATCAAATGCATAATTTAATAAAAATTTCCCATTTTTATTAATTCTGTTAAGATTGGCACCTTTACAAATGAGTTGATTCATCCATTCAATTTTTTCATTATAAGAAAAATGAGACATTTTAATTAATGTCATTAATACAGTTTCACCATGATTATTGAATTCATTTATTGATTTAGTATTTTGATATTTTAATAACATTGAAAATATATATTTATTTTTTAAATAAATACAAATATCTAAAGCTGATTTTCCTACTAAAGAATTATCATTATTATTATCATTATTTTTATCATTATTATCATCGTTATCATTATCATTATTATTATTATCATTATTATTATTATTTTGATTATTTCTTCTTATCGTAGTTTTAATACCTAGATTTATTAATTTTGAGATAGTATTAGTATCATTTTTAAGAACAGCATAATGTAAGATATTATATTCATATTTATCAAATTTATTAATTTCATCCATATTTAAATGATAAATTAAAAATTCAAATATTTCATTATGATTTAATATATAGGATAATATTAATGGTGTGAAATGATGAGATGAAATATCACTTTCTTCATATTTATTTTTTTCATCGGTATCTTTACATTTATCATCATCATTATAATAATTATTTTTATTGTTATTAATATCATAATCAATATTATTTAAATTATTTTTATTGTTATTAATATCATAATCATTATTATTTAAATTATTTTTAATGATATATTTTACCATGTCAATATCATTTAAATATATGGCATTCATTAGTGGAGAAGAATTAGAAATATTTATTTTCCATTTCTTTACAATATCTCTATTTAATAATATTTTAAGAATAGAATAGTTTTCATTTTTAAAAGCAATTTGTAATAATGAATTACCATAAATATCTTTAATATGCCAATTTACATTATAATTTAATAAATATTTAAAAATATTTATAGATTCATTTATATAATTTGTAGAATATGAAGTTAAAGCAACCATAATCGGATATTCATTATTTTTATCCTTTCTACTTATTATATCAATATTGTGGTTTAATTTTATATCTTCTAATAAATATATAATTACATTTTGTAAATGTAATTTAATTAATACATTTAATAATAATATAAAATATGATGTGTTATTTTCTTTTTCATTTTTTTCTAAAATATTTAATAATTTTAATTTTATTAAACGAATAAAAAATATTTTTTTCAATAAATTCAATGACTTTATATTTAATATTTTTTCTATTATTAAAGTCATAACATTAATATTATTTTTTTTACTAGCCAATAATAATATATTTTCAAAATTGAATAATAATATATTATCGAAATTTGATAAATATTTTTCAATGATCCATTTCATAATAAATATATTATTATTTTTATTATTATTATTAATATCATCATCATTAATAATATTGCTATTAATATAACAAAGAGATATTAAAATATCTTCTATTTGTGTCATATTAAAATTTTCAAGTGTGAATCTTTTTGGTTTAAACATCTCACTTACAAAATTGTCAATTATAAAATTGTTATTTGTTTTACTAATTGTTATGAAAAAATTTTTCAAATGTTGAAAACTAGAATAATCTAAATTTTTGTGATTTAATATTTTATCCATGTAATAATTTCTAAAGGTTGAATTATTTTGAATTAATCCTAATTTTTCAATTGCTAATAAACTTTTTTCGAAAATAATTTTATCTTCAAAATTGAAAGATTTATTATTTAATAATTTTTCCATAATATAATATATATATTTTTTATTATTTATTATTAAAACTGATTTAAATAAATTGTAGAAATTAAGTTCTTTTATATTTAATCTTTTACAATTAAATAAAGTATTGAAAAAAAATAATATTAATTTATTTTTATATAGAATTTTAATGATTTTTAAAAAATTTAATCTTTTAAAATTTAATGCTTCATGGTTTAGAAATTTATCAATTAACCATTTTAATGTATTATATAAATTTTCATTCATTGACCATTCATACTTTGTTGGTGGAAAAAAAACATTTTTTAAATTACAATTATTTAAATTAAATGATTTATGTTTTAAAATTTTATTTATACATAATTTGAATTCTTCTATACAAGAATGTGATTTATCAGAATTAGATAATAATAAATATAAATTTGAAAATAAAAGTTCAAGATTTATCTCTTTAAAATCAAGTATCTTTATATCAAAGAATCTTGATATAAAATAATATAATGATTTTTTATTATATGAATTATATATATATTCATTAGAGATAAAATTTTCTATATAAAATGATTTATTATTTAAATAACAGGAATTAAAAAACATATCAATGAATGAATAATTTTCATAATATATAATTTTACCTAATAATTTATAAATTATATTTTCTTTTAAATTACATATCGTCTTCCAATCCCAGTAATAATTTAAGTATATATCTAAAATATCAGAAGATTCAATATTATAAGTATTATTAAATAATTTATAATCAACAATTATTTTTGTAGATTTTCCATTTTCATATAATAGTTTTTTTAATGATTTATCTGATAATTGTTCTTTATTTTTGTTAATCTGAAGTAGTTTTAATATAAACGAAGTATTATAAATATAATATTGTAATATATCTATAAAATAATCAAATTTGTTACATATTTCTGTGATATAGTAGTTAAATTTTTTAGGAGAGATATAATAATAATGATTTAATAAAAATATTAATTTCTTAGTAGAGCCTTTATTATTGAGAAATTTGTTATTATGACATAAAAATATATCCATTATGTTATTATTATTATTATTATCAATTTTATAATCAATATCGGCACCAGAATTTAATAATAATTTTGCTATTTTGAAATTATTTTTTTCAATAGCAAAATATAGTGGAGATATTTGTGGTAATTTGAGAATATTTTTATAATTAATTAAATAATTTAATTTATAATTAAGGGTAGTAATTAAATATTTTATCATTTTTAGTGAACAATTATTTTCAATAGCATACATAATAATATCAAAATGTAAATTATTATAGTATAATAAAGATATATCATTATTTTTTATATAATGACATAATTTATTAACATCATTCATTTTAATTAGATTTAATACCTGCTTTTTTATATTTTCATTTATTGATAGATTTTTTAAAAAATATGAATTATTAATATTTTTTATTGGTAATTCCCCATTATAAATATTCCTAGTTAATATTTTAATTTTTATTTCATTATGGTTCAACAGTTGATATAATTCATTTAAAATGATATCAAGTTCACGATTATCATTTTGAATCAAAATATTTATTGCAGAATCATTATTATTTTGGATGGCTGTTTTATATAATGATTTATTTATTGGTGCTTTACTTTTTTCTTTAATTATTATATCATTTAATTGTTGTTTAGATAGTAATGTATTATTTTTACGTATTGAAAGCAAATTAATAATAAAAGAATTATTAAAGATATATAAATCGAAAGTTTTTCTTAATAAAGATAATTTATTATTAATAATTAATATATCTCTAATTTTATTGATACATCTAAAATTATCATGTAAAAGATATTTAATATTTTTTGAAGTAAAGTCAATATCTATTGTATCACCCATAAAATTAATATCAGCACCTTTATTTTTTAAAAAGTCATATATTTTGTATTTATTTAAAGAAAGAGATGAATGTATTAGAGTGGTAGATTTACTATTTCTTTCAATTTTATAGTTTAAATTTTTATATTTACATTCCTGAAAAAGATATTTAAAGGTCTTAAATGGGGTATCGTAAATTAATGCCATTTTTAAAATATCACCATATTTGTCATATTTATTACTATAATTTT
>MCFG01000042.1:160000-165000 GCA_002104895.1 Anaeromyces robustus | reverse complement strand
CCGCCATTTTCAGCTATTAAGTTTAAAGTTTGTGGTAATAAAGTTTTAGAGTATTCATTTAAATCTTCTTTTAAGGCATCACTTAATATATAAACATGATTCATTGGATCCTTTATTAATTCAGAAATAAGATTATTCATTACTTTCATTTCAGAAGGTGATTTTATTCTATCTTCATTTATTCCTAAAAACTATATTATATTTTATATTAATAAATATTTAATAAATTAAAAATTGTAAAAAGAAATGTATATATATATTTTTGTATTTTATTTAAATTATTTTCTTTTTTTCCTTTTTTTCCTTTTTTTTTTTTTTTATTTTTTTTATTTTGTTTATATATAAATTATAAAAAATATTTACTAATAATTTTTTTCTTGAAGAAGTCCAAATATTTGAAATAATATCCAATTTAAGACTTGGTAAAATTGTGGCTTTTCTTTTTTGATTATCATTATATTTTTGTAATAATTCATTAACAAAACTTTCAACATAGAATTGAGCTGAATTTGTTCTAATATAAGTAAAGAGTTCATTCCAACGATTTTCTTTTTCTTCTTCAGACATTATTAATGAATTATTAATAGCGTCAGCTACTTGACAGTAATCCCAAGGATTAACACGTATAACAGAAGTACCAAAGGAACCATAAGATCCTGCAAATTCTGAAATAATTAGTGGTGAATGATGTTCATTTTGACAAGCAATAAATTCGTGAGATGTTAAATTCATTCCATCTCTTACTGAAGTAATTAAGAAAACATCAGCAATCTGTTATTTTATTAATAATTATTATATATATATTTTATATATATATATATACAAATATATAAGAAGATAAATATGTTTATTAATAATAAAATATAGATGTGAGATATTAAATAAGGATAAGAGTAAAAATAAAAATAATTATATTAATAAATCATAATTAATTTATAATTACAGTAAGTAAAGCTAAATATTGTTCATATGGAATATCTTGTTGTAAATAAACTACTGGAGTGTAACCTAAAGAACCAAATCTTGAATTAATGCGAGCAACAAGATTACTAACTTGACATTCTAATTCATTTTGTTCAACAGTAGATAAAGCAACTTGAATTAAAACAATCTATATATAATATATCGTAAATTATACATAATTAAATAAAAATCAATTTATTTATTTATTTATTTATTTATTTATTTATTTATTTATATAAAATAAAATTTACCTTTCCAATCCATTCTGGATGCTGTTTTAAAAATTTTTCATAAGCAGCAAGTTTATGTCTTACACCTTTAACGTAATCATTCTTATCACGTCCAATAATTAATTTCATACCTGCATACTTCTCCAAAAGATTCTTTTCAATATCGATAACTTTTTTATCTTTTCTATTTTTTTTTTTTTTAAATTTAATTAATTAAATCAAATGTTCATAATATAAATAAATAAATAAATAAATAAATAAATAAATAAATAAATAAATAAATAAATAAATAAATAAATAAATAAATATAGTAGATTATAAAATATTAAAATATTTTAATGAAGAATAATGGTTTGGTCAATAAAATATTTAATAGATTAAAAAGTATTTTAGAATAGAATAGATATTGTCTTTCAAAGTATGGTAACTGTTATTTCCAGGAAATGGAATAGTTTTTTTTTATATATTTTTTTTTTAGTATAGTTAATTATAAAATTTTCATAATAATTACCTTTTTTCATTAATAGCATCAATATCAATACCTATTGGAAAAATACCAACCGAAACTACTGAATTTTCTAATTGGATACCATTTGGAGTAGATTCATAACCTAATAATTGAGAAACTGTTGAAATAAAGTGTCTCATAAAAGAATATGTCTAAAAAAAAAAAAAAAAAAAAAAAAAAAAAAAAAGGAATTGAATATATTTATAAATATTTTAAGAAAAGAATAATTAATATTATTTATTATATTATTATTATTATTTAAACAAAAAAAAAAAAAAAAAAAAAAAAAAAAAAAAAAAACTTACTTGGAAACCAACAAGATCTTTTTTTATTTTCAATAAAGAATATAACATTTTTATCATTATTATTTTAAAAAGATGAATTAATTAATGTTTGTAAAAAAATTTAAAAATATTATATTTCATATTTCAATTAATAATTCAAATGTTAATCAATTATTACCTGCTCCTAACAATCCTTCTAATATTTGCTCACGAGCTATTCAACAAATATATTTGATAAATAAATAAATAAGTAAATAAATAAGTAAGTAAATAAATAAATAAGTAAATAAATAAATAAATAAATAAATAAATAAATAAATAAATAAATAAATAAATAAATAAATAAATAAATAAATAAATAAATAAATAAATAAATAAATAAATTTGAAAATTTGTAAATTGAATAATATAAAATAATAATCTTACCATATATACAACGTATAATTTCTGAACTTGGGAATGGAATATGAAGGAAGAAACCAATAGCTGCATTTGGAATTAATTTTCTTAATATTTTTGGTAAAAACATAAGATGATAATCATTAACCCAAACTAGTAATTCCATTAAAATTTAAAATTAATATTTTAATTATATATATTATATATAAAATTTATTTTTTATATATGTATATGTTTATTTATTTATATTTAAGTATTTAATATATTACTTATATCTCCTGGTTGATAAAATTTAGCAATTGCTTCAGCAAATTTTTCGTTCACTTCTTTATAATCATTCCACCATTTTTGTTCTTTATTAGCACATTTTGGATATTCTGGAAGTTGATAATGAAATGCTTTCCAAATAACCTAAAAAAAAAAAAAAAATATATAATAAAATATATAAAAAGTATATAAATAATTTTTTTAACGTTATATACATCAAATCAAGCATTTTATATATTAAAGATATAATAATAATAATAATAATAATAATAATAATAATAAATTGAATTTATAAGTATAAATTTTTTATTAACATTTATATTTAATATATTTTATTATTCATAATTTATATTTCATATTTGAATTATTATTATTATTATTATTATTATTATTATTATTATTTTTTTTTTTTTTTTTTTTTTTTTTTTTTTTTTTTTTGATATTTTACTTGCTTGCAAACTTGATTATAATGACCATTAAATTGATCTTGTTCAACAAAAACAGGAACACAATCATAATTTATTAATTTTTTTGTTAAAACTTCTTTAGCATCATCAGTTAAAGTTAAACTTTGTTCTCCTGGTAAACCAAACCATATTTTTCTAGCATTAATTAAATCTGAATTTTTTAACTGAATTTCATCTGTTAATATTGAATTATTATGCTCTTCATTCTCTGAAGGTGATTCTATATCTTATGAAATTTTTTGAATTTTAAATATATATATGCAACAAAACAAAACAAAGCAATAAAAAACAAAAACAAAAAAAAAAAAACTTTAATTAAAATAATTTTAAATATAATTATAATATATATTTTTCTATGTTATACCTTCTGATTTTCTAGGATATTGATTTGAAAGAGATACTGAAGCAATAGCATTTTGTAAACCAACATTACCAAGCATAGATGGTTTAATACTTATTATTGAATCAATATCAGGTTTTGGTGTTGGTATATTATCTACTTCAGATGGGGTAATAGAATCATTAGAATTTAATTTGCTTGATATAGATCTTTTCAAGTTTTCAGTAGAAGATAATACAGAAGAAGATCTAGATATAGAAGAAGCAAGATCTGAATTAGAAGAATGTATTGATGAGGATGAATTCTTTTTTAAAAATAAACGTTCTTGTAAACGTTCTTTTCTTTGTCTTTGTTCTTGTTGTTGTTGTTGACGTAATATCCTTTGACTAACTTTAGCTTTTAATTTTAATCTTTCTTTAGTTTGTTTAAGTGATGTATTAGAGATAACTTTTTTTAAAGAAGCCGATGCTGATAATACAGCATTAACAGGTCCTTTTGCTGAATTAATATTACTAGCAATAGATAAATTTCTATAGATTGAAAAATCTTCTGAAGTATAAGAATATGGCAAAAATAAACTAGCCATAAGAATACGGCCAGTTAACTTATTATCGGGTATGGAAGGATGTTCTTTAATTGTTGAATTTGAATTCATTTTTTTTTTTTAGTAAAAAAATAAATATTTATAAAAATGGTTGAATGAAATTATTTATATTTATTCTTTACTTTTTATATATTATATATTTTATAGTTTAATAAATTTATGATTTTATTTTGTATTAATAAATAATAATAAATATATGTGAATATAAATAAAGAATTTTAAATTTAATTAAATTCTCTTAATATATAATTATTTTAATAAATTTATAAGATTGTTGTTTCCAATTTTTTAAAATTAATATAATGTTTTCATCATATTTAAATTTGATAGTTACTAAAAGGAACTAAAATAAATAATTAGTAAAAATTAATAAATTAATATTATAATTGCCTGTGTGTATATATGAATGTATATGTTAATAATAGTAGTAAAGAAAAAAAAAATATTAGTAAAATATTAGTAATAAAAAAAAAAAAAATTAAAAAAAAAAAAAAAAAAAAAAAAAAAAAAAACTCAAATATATATTTATTTAAGGTAGAATTATACTATTATATTTATTATTAATTTTAATGCTATGTGTGATTTCATAGAGATTATTTTAATTATATATATATTAATATTTTATAAATTCATTATCTATTGTATCGAGTTTAATTATTTATTTTAAATTATAAACGAATGAACATTATTAGTAGTGACTGATTGTATTAATATAAAAATTTTAATTTTTTTTTAATTGTTAAAAAAAAAAAAAAAAAAGCTCTTTCTGTTGTATGTATTATATTGTGATTATAAATTTAATTTATCATCATAATTATTATAAGAAATTTGATAAGCTTAATATTATTAAAAAAGTTTACTATTATTGTTAATTTTTATTGAAATGTATTAATTTAATTTGTAATATTATAATTAAAGTTTAGCGAAGAACAAAAATA
>MCFG01000042.1:137500-155000 GCA_002104895.1 Anaeromyces robustus | reverse complement strand
TAATACAAAGAAATTTATTATATATAAGTTATTAAATTATAAAAAAAAAAAAAAAGAAAAAATTAGTAAATTAATAAATATTATAAATATTATAAATTTTATTTATGTTAAATATTATTTAATTAAAAATATAATTAATATATTTATATATATATATATATATTATTTAGTATAATTTTTTTTATTACCTTTGAAATATCTGGATATTTATTTGTTTTAAATGAATTTTGTATATTATTTGTAATTGGATTACTAATTATATTATATAATGTTTCATAAATATCAGTAGATTCTTTAGTTTTTATTTTATCATCATTATCATCATTATCATCATCTTCATATTTTTCATTCATAATCTCTTTTTCTTTATTATAAATATTATATTTATCTGTATATTTATTTTTCCTTTCCAATTTTATTAAGATATTATTACTATTATTATTATAATAACAGTAATTATTGTTATTATTATTATTATTGATTTTTTCTTTATATTTACGTTTATCTTTTGAATGTTTATGTTTATATTTATCTTTCTGTGTATGTTTATGTGAATGTTTATTATTATATTTCTCTTCTTTTTGTTTACCTTTTGTTTTTATTCTTAAATTCATTTCTAACAAATCTTTTTCTTCAAGATAAGATTTATCATGTTTGTTTATAATTTTATTATACCAATGATTTTGAAGATGAACTCTTAAAAAATGATATATAATTCTGGGATTAGTTAAACACCATACTTGATTCCAAGAAATTCTTTCAATTAATGGTCGTATGAAGGATATACAAACGCTTTTAGAAATTAATAGATTAAAATGATGATACTTCATATGTTGTTGATAGGTATTAAAAAAATTTGCTTTAGTATAATAAATAATTTTTGAATAACCCATAGAAGTATATAATCGTGGAGATCGTTGACGTTTGGGAAATTTTCTATGATTTAAAAATTTTTTTAAGCAATGTTCAATTTCCTTTTTAGTTAATATTTCTTGGAAGTAATTTAATATTGGTAGTTTTACTGAAGGAGGGTATATATTAATTGAAATATTATCGTTTATTTCATGTTTTAAGACTTCTAATTTTTCAGGTTTTGATTTTAATGAAAATGCTGAAAATACTGATGAAGATGAAGATGAAGATGAGGATGAAGATAAGGATGAAGACGAAGATGAAGAAATATTATTATGATATATATATTTTTTAGATTTTTTATTATTTTGATTAGTAATAGTAGTGAAATTTGTGTTAATATTAGATGTTGATTTTAATTTTTGTTTTAACTTTAATTTATTTTTTATACGTTTACTGTATCTTACACTATTTCTTGGTCTACTACTGATATCATCATCATCATCATCATCATCATCATCATCATTATCATTATCATTATCATTATCATTATCATTATCATTATCATTATCATTATCATTATCATTATCATTATCATTATCATTATCATTATCATTATCATTATCATTATCATTATAATCATTTTCACTAATACTATCATTATCATTATCACTAACATTATCATTATAATTATTATCATTGTCTTTACTGTTGTTTTTAATATTAATATTAATATCATTATCATCATCATCATCATCATCAAAATCATCACTTTTATAAATATATTTTTTTTTTTCATTATTTTTTGTTATTATAATTCTTGGATTTTGATCTATTATGATTTCTTGCTTTATATCACGCTTTTTAATTATAATTTCGTTACTATAGTTGTTATCAGTGATATTATTAATATCACTAGTATCATTATTACTATTATTAGTATTACTCTTATTTTTATTCTTTCTTTTTTTAGAAGTATTGGATTCGTTATAATTTTCTCTATATGGTGGTTTTAGCATATCAAAAATTTTTGGTATATAATATAATTGTTTATTTCGAGTGGCTATTGTTGAATTTCTTAATCTAGATTCCCATGTTTTTGGTTTTGAATATGTTTCATTATTTATTTGATTATTCTTATTTATACTTTTATTATCACTACTACTAGTATTATTAATACTATTGTCATTATTTTTCTCATTATTATTATTATTATTATTATTATTATTATTATTATTATTATTATTATTATTATTATTATTATTATTATTATTATTATTTTCTTCATTATTATTATTGTTATTATTTTCTTCATTATTATTATTGTTATTATTTTCTTCATTATTATTATTGTTATTATTACTTTCCTTATTATTATTATTATTATTATTATTATTATTATTCTGTCTATCTTTATTTTTGGTGTTGGTGTTATTATTTTTAAATATACTATTATTTTTTGTTTCTTGACTATGTATTTTATCAACATCAATTATGTTTACTGACTTTTTATTATTAGATGTAGAAGGAATGGTAATAATTTCAATATCATTGATTTTATTATTAGTGATTTCTTTTTCTTCTTCATCTATAGTTTCAATATCATTGATTTTGACTTCTTTTTCTTCTTCAGCTATAGTTTCAATATCATTGATTTTGATTTCTTTTTCTTCTTCATCTATAGTTTCAATATCAATAATTGAAGAATCGAAGGAAGTACTAACAGAAGATGAAATTATTATTAGGTTTTCTTGATGAAGATCTTGATTTTGATTCAAAACTTCCTTTTCGTTTTCTTTTTTTTTTTTACATTTATTTATAAATATTTGATTACCTTTAGTAATTTTTTCTTTTAAATTATTCGTATCTTTATTTGTTTCAGAATTCTCAACATCAATAACTATATTATTTTTACTTTTCGTTTTTTCAATGTCTATTTTTTTAATAGAATTAAATATATTATCATCTAGATTTATGCTATCATTATTAATATTAATATTAGTATTATTATTGTTGTTGTTGTTGTTGCTATTATTAATTATGTTTTCCTGAGTTTTCTTTTCATTATTTGTAAAGTTATCAACATCTATAACACATAATTGAGGAGATGAATAATCTACTAGTTTAAAGTTTTTACTTTCTTTATTTTGAATTTTTTTCCTTTTATTTTTATTATTACTTTTTGTAAGAGGTAACAATGTAGTATTCTTTTCACTTTTTATAAATAACTTTTCACCAGCAGAAGTATCTTGATTATTACTGCTATTATTATAATTATTATTGATTTCAATAGGATATAACCCATTCATTGAGGATGAAGAAACATCATTTCTGGATTTATTATTATTAATTTTTCTTCGTTTGATTTTAGGTTCATCTATTTCTATTTTAATGATATTATTTTTCGCCTTTTTTAATAAATTCATTCCTGTATTCTGATTGTTCTGATTATTATTATTATTATAATTATTAATTATATATATATATTTTAATAAATTAAAATTAGTATCAATTTCAAATTCATTTTCTTTTAACAAATTGATATTATCAATATCGAGTTTATTTTCTTTTTTAAAAAATTAATATTAGAAATATCAATAATGAATTCATTTTTTTATTCTTATTCTATTTTTATTTTTATTTTTATTTTTATTTTTATTTTTATTTTTATTAATATTCATATTTATATTCTTATTATTCTTATTTTTCTTATTCTTATTTTTATTCTTATTATCATTATTATCATTACTACTACTACTACCACTATTACTACTATTATCATTATCATTATAATTATCTTTATTATTATTATTATTACAATTATTATTACTATTATCAATATTATTATTATTATTATTATTATAATTACAATTATTATTACTATAATCAATATTATTGTATATTATTGTAATTATTATTTATATTTATTATATCTTCATTTTTTATATAGACACTTACTTCAATTTTTACCTTTAAAGAACTACCACCACCGGAAGAATTAGGAATATTTACATCTGTGGTATCCTTTATTTGCTTAACTTTAGTGAACTCGTTTATAGAACTGTTAAGAAAAGAATATTGTTTATCTTCTAATGGCTTCATTGAATTATAGGAATTATTATTTAAATTATAAAATATATCATTTGAATTAAGAAATTTTTTAGGTGATGAAGTCATTTTTTTAGGAATGTTATTTATTTTATTATTGTCATTTTGGGATGCTTTTAAAATAATTCCTTCAGTTAAGGAATCTTTTAATGATATTTCTGATGAATCAGAGGTATAAACTGTTTCTAGTGGTTTATTATTATTCTGGCTATTATAGGAATTATCAGGAATACTAAGGTCTTTATAAAAATCAATATATAAATTATTGCCAGTACTGGTATTTAAATTATTATTGTTATTGTAATTATTATTATTATTATTATTATTATTATTATTATTATTACTATTGTTGTTATTAAGCATTTTATTAAATTTATTAGTATTGTCAATTATATAACATTTATCATCATTGTAATTATAGTTATTATTATATGAATATTGTTTAATATTTGAAAGTGGCAAATTATTATTCTTTGTAATGTAAGGTGAATCATATAAAATTAAATTATTTTGTTGAAGTATACCTTCGTTATGATAATAATACTTATTCATATATTTAGAATTATTCATATGAATATTTGCATTTGTCATATTATTATACATATTATACATATTATACATATTGGGGTTTAATATATTCATATTCATATTCATATACATTTTTGAATCATTTATATCTTTAGTTGTATTGGTTTTTGAACTAACTATTGTATTAATATAAGTATTATTAGTATATATATTATTATTTATGTTCGTGTTTTGGTTATTCAAATCTGTGTGGCTATGAATATTATTTGCATTCATAATCGGGGTTGTATTTATTTTTATATTATTTGCTTTTATATCTGAAACATTATTTATAATTGTACTATTCATATTTGTATGATTCATATCCATATCCATATTATTATTATTATTATTATTATTATTATTATTATTATTATTATTATTATTATTATTACTACTATAACTATTATAATTTATTTTTGTATTAAGATTATTCTTAGTATTCATAATTTTGCTCGTATCCACATTATCATCATCATCATTAATAGTGATAATGATTTTATTATTATTAATATTATTATTATCACTATTATTAATAGTAATAGAATTGTTATTAATATCACTATCTTTAGTTTTAATATTAGTAGAAATAATATTATTGGTTTTATTATTGATAGTAGAATTAAAATAAGCTTCTGATTTAGTTTTTATTATAGTGTTAGCATTATTATTTGAATTGGTATTAATATTAATATTGGATTTAGTGCTAATATTATTATTAATAAAATTATTATCATGATTTATATTATTTTTGTTTT
Source organism: Anaeromyces robustus (assembly GCA_002104895.1). Classification (NCBI taxonomy): domain Eukaryota; kingdom Fungi; phylum Neocallimastigomycota; class Neocallimastigomycetes; order Neocallimastigales; family Neocallimastigaceae; genus Anaeromyces; species Anaeromyces robustus. Next base: position 149,715 of record MCFG01000042.1, on the reverse strand, counting down.
TCTCAATACTTTTTAATTTAATGTCTCTTAATGAATGTTTATTAATATTATTAAAATAATTTATAAGATAGTTAACTTCATGTGTAATTGTTGATAATGATTGATGTTTTTTATTATTAACATTATAACTTTTATGATGCTCTAGATTATTAATAGGTGATAAATCTTTATATTTTAAAGAAGTAATGTCAGTATCACTAATAAAACCATTTATATTATTATTATTATTATTATTATTAGTATTATTATCATTTAAGTGATTACTTTCATGTGGTAACGTTTTATTTGAAAATTTAAGTGGTATTAAATTATTATTATTAGTCGAATTAGTATTACTAAAACTGAAATCAATATTATTATTATAACCATCAAATTTGTCAAATAATAATTCATTTTTATCATCAATATTTTTAAATACTTTTAACATTTCAAGACTTGATTTTAATTGTTTTGTTTTTAATCTCAAATATTCAATTTTTGATTTTATTTTTATTTTTTTAACTTGAAGTGAATTAATATCCATATTCTCTGTATCTTCCACTGAATTTGATTTTATTAAATTATTGTTTTGTAATTCATTGTTAAATAAATCATTATATGATAAGGATATATTGGGTTTTTGTTTTATGGAATTTATATTATCTACGTCTATTACATTATCATTTAATGTATAAATACTTTTTAATTGATCTTTTCCTTTTGGTAATAAAAGTTGATCATTTTCAATTATTATTATATCATTATCTTCATTTAAAACATTATTATTATTATTATTATTATTATTATTATTATTATTATTATTATTATTATTATTATTATTATTATTATTATTATTATTATTATTATTATTATTATTATTATTATTTGTGTGATGAATAGATGAATATTTATCTATGATTTCATTTGAATTTGTACTTTTCGTTGACACTGAGTTAAATGAATTATTTAATACTTTATTTTTAATTTCAAATATTTGACTATTTACAATTTGATTATTACTTAAATTATTATTTAATATTGATGATTTCTCTTTTTCATTTTCACTTTTATTTAATAATGATGATTTCTTTTTTTCATTCTCGCCTTTATTTAATATCGATGTTTTCTTTTTTTCATTCTTACTTTTATTTAATAACGATGATTTCTTTTTTTCATTCTCACTTTTATTTAATAACAATGATTTCTTTTTTTCATTCTCACTTTTATTTAATAATGATGCTTTCTCTTTTTCATTTTCACTTTTATTTAATATGGACAGTTTCTTTTTTTCATTCTCACTTTTATTTATTATTGACATTTTCTTTTTTTTATTCTCACTTTTATTTATTATTGATAATTTCTCTTTTTCATTCTCATTTTTATTTACAGTTGATGATACTTCTTTTTCATTCTCACTTTTATTTATTATTGATAATTTTTCTTTTTCATTCTCATTCTTATTTACAATTGATGATATTTCTTTTTCATTCTTATTCTTATTTACAATTGATGATATTTCTTTTTCATTTTCATTCATATTTACAATTGATGATATTTCTTTTTCATTCTCATTCTTATTTACAATTAATGATATTTCTTTTTCATTCTCATTCTTATTTACAATTGATGATATTTCTTTTTCATTCTTATTTTTATTTATTATTGATAATTTTTCTTTTTCATTTTCATTCATATTTACAATTGATGATATTTCTTTTTCATTCTCATTTTTATTTTTATTTTTATTTTTATTTTTTTTAACACTGTTTTTTTCATTTTTCGATATATCATCTTTCATTTCTTTGAATGTATGCTTTTCTTTCAACGAGTCATTTTGTATTAGATTTTTTTCAATTTCAGATGTATTATTTTCTAATAATTTATTCTTTAAAGATTTATTATTTTGTGATTTTTCTTTAATTTTTAATGATTTTTTAGATGAATTACTTTTTAATGTGTTTTCTTTTAACGTTTTACTCTTCGAAGAATTATTTTTTAAGGTGTTTTCTTTTAATGCTTTACTCTTTGATGATTTTTCTTTTGATGATGTATTTTCTGATAATTTTTCTTGAAATGATTTACTTTTTGATGTCTTATTCAATCCTGTTTTATCCTGAATTGATATATCTTGTAACAAATGATATTTTGATTCTTTTTTTTTTGACGATTCATCTTTCATTGATTCATTTTTTAATTTCTTATCCTGTATGGGTTTATCTTTTGATGATTCATTTTCAATCAATTTATTCTGTTGAATTATATCTTTTAATTCAATTAATGGTATATTATGTTGTATTCTTTCTTTTAACTCTTTCAGTGACATGTTTTGTTGTATTTCATCTTTTAATTCTTTTAATGATATATTTTGCCGTTGTTCATCATTTAAATATTCGAACGATTTATCATCAAGTATTATATTATTTGTAGATGATATACTTTTTAATTCATTTGTATTATTTAAAATAGGAATTTCATTATTTGATAGAGAAGATGAAAATTCTTCCTTTGAAGTTTTATTTTCGGATAATGAATTATCTTTTATTTTTGACTGTTTATTATTATTAATAGATAAAGTAAATGAAAAATTCTTAAATATTGTTTGTATTTTAGAAGCTGTGTTATTTAATATATCTAAAAATTAAGAAATAATAATAAATTATTATATTATATATATAAGATATAAATTATATATTTTAAAATAAAATTAAATGTATATAATTATATTAATAATTAATTAATAGATGATATTAATATTATAAAATATTATATAAATAAAAATATATGAAGGTAATAATATTTTAAATATGTAATCTAACTTACTTGAATTTTTATCAACTTTTCTTTTTTTCATTTCAGTATTAGTATTATCATTTTCTAATTTTCTCTTTTTATAAGATTGTGATGCTTTTTTAGGAGTTGCATTAGATTCTTTAATTCATTAAAAGAAAAAATAAAATAACACAAGAATAAAAGTTGCATTTAAAAAAAAAAAAAATTAGATAATAAGAAGAAAAAGGGAATAAAAAGTATTATTACTATAATTTATCTAATAAGTATAATATAGAATACCTTCTTTTTTATTTGTAATATTCTTTTTTTTAACTGATTTTATTTTTTTTTCTTTTTCTTTGGTTTTCTTATCTTTCTTTTTATCATTATTTTTCTTATTTTCATTATTTTTTTCATTATTATTTTTATCGTTATTATTGTTGCTATTATTGTTGCTATTATTATCATTGTTACCATTATTATTACTATTATCATTTTTTATACTATCATCATTATTATTGGAATCATTTGATGAATTAGAATTGTTATCACTAGTATTATTAGTTTCATTTGAATTATTATTATTATTTTCATTTACATTATCCTTATTATTAGTTTTATATGAATATGATAGACATAAATAATTAAATAATATTTTATCACCATTGTCAGTATAGTTAAATAAAAAAAGAATTTGGGTATCATTATGCTTTTTTATAAAATTAGCATTATTAATTAATTTATTTATTTTTTTATTATATACAACATTTTGAATATTTAATTGATATATTTGAATAATAAATTTTGAAAATAATAAAAATTGAATTTCTTTAAAATTTGAAAAATTCATATCGGATTTCTGAAAAAGATAATTATATATATATATATAAATATGCAAAAAATTTAATGATTATCTTAGTTAGTCTTGTTACTATTATTATTATAACTATATTAAAATAAAATATATATACTTCTTACTTTGTTGTTAAAATTAAAATAAGGAACTTCATTCCTAAATTAATTATATATTATATTAATGTATATTAATAATGGTAATATTAAATAATTTTATATTTAATATTATAATAATATTTTGTTATATAATATATTTACCAAATATTTGAATCTTAATATATATTATTAATATAGATATAGATATATTTTTTTTAAAAAAAAGAAAAAAAGAAATAATAATGTTAATATATGATTTTGATTTTATAAAATATTATAAATATTGGTAACTTTTAAAGATCAATTTAAAATTCTCTCTTACCTTTAAGAATCATTTTTTTGAATATTTTTTCATTATATTTTGAAAATTTCATGATAACAAAAAATGCATAAAACTATATAATAAAAATAAAAATCATTATTACTGTTAATTAATAAAAAAAAAAAAAATTTCAACAAGTTATAATATGAGCTTTCATAAAATATTGTCTTTTTTTTAATATATATATATAAAGTATAATATATAAGTTTTTTAAGATAAAAAAATTATTTTAATTTCAATTTTATAAAAAATTTTTAATCTTTAAAATAAAATAATTTTTTTATATGGATTATTAATTAAAAGAAATTTATTAATTAAAAAAAAAAAAATATTCATAATCATTAAGCCACAATCAATCAATATAAAGCCACATAAAAATAGTTTAAAGTTTATTTTTAATATATTGAAAATTATTAAAAAAAAAAAAAAAAAACTGGATAAAAATAATTAATAATACTGGAGGGGTATAAAAACAATAAATTTATACTAGATTTTGATACTATATTTGTAATTTATATCACAATTTTTTTTTTAAATACAAAGAAATCATTCAAAATTTAAAACAATTTTTTTTTGTATTTATTTTTTATTTATTTTTATTATAATTATAATTGCTATTAATTTTCTTTTAGTATTATTTTTTATTTTATTTTTATTTTTATTTTTATATTATTTTCTTTTATTTTAATTTTATAATTTACATTTATTTATTTAAAGTATTTTTACAATTTTTTTTTATATTATATATTATGTTTATGTGCTAGGTGACATTTTTTTTTTAAATGAAAAAATAATAAAATAATATTATCTAATTATTATTATTATTATTTTTTATTTTTTAAATTTTTTTATTAAAATTTTTTTATCATTTATATATATCTTTTCCTTTATTTAAATTTATTAATAAAATATTAAAATAAAGTCCAAGTATTTTTTTTTTTATTATTGTTGCTCAATAATCAATAATATTATTATTTATAATATAATCGATTAAATATTTTTTTTTTAATAAATTTATTGAGATTTAGCAGCTAATTCTTCAAAGTGTTGAGAAACAACTCTACGTTGAACCTTACCAGTAGCAGTTTTTGGAATTTCTTTAACAATCCAGAATCTTTTTGGAACCTTGAAGGCAGCTAATTTAGCCTTACAATGTTCAGTTAATTGTTGTTCAGTTAAAGTATCATCCTTAGCTACAACGGCACATTCAATTTCTTGACCATAAATTTCACTCTTAACACCAAAAGTACAAACTTCAGCAACATTACCTAATTGAAGAATGTATTGATCAATTTCAATTGGAGAAATCTTTTCACCACCACGGTTAATTTGTTCCTTAATTCTACCAGTTAAGAAGATGAAATCTTCTGGATCTTTATAACCTAAATCACCAGTTCTGAACCATTTTAAGCCATTTGGTAAAGTGCCGGTTGGATCGTCGAAGAATGAATTAGCAGTGGCGGTTGGGTTATTATAATATTCGGTAATAACATTTTCACCAGCAATACAAACTTCACCGATAGTACCATTGTCAACAATCTTACCATTGTCATCCATGATAACAACAGCAACACCTCTACCCTTACCAACAGAACCAGCTTTACGAACACCTGGAGGTAAGAAGTTACAAGTCATTTGGTGAGCAGCTTCAGACATAGCATATGCTTCAATGACTGGTGCATTGAAAGTTTCTTCTAATTCTTTAAGAGTAGCTGGAGCTAAACTAGAACTGCAACTTCTGATGAATCTTAACTTGGAAATCTTATCCTTACCTGGGAAGTCTTCTTCCTTCTTTAATAATAAGATTTGGTGGATAGTTGGAACGGCAGAATAACAAGTAGCTTCGAATTCAATGAAATCCATCCAGAAAGTGGTAGCAGAGAATTTTGGTGGAATAATGACAGAACCACCAGCATAAAGTGTAGTTAAAAGAACACCAATTAAACCGTGAACATGGAAGAGTGGCATAACTAAAAGATAAGTATCTTTTGGAGATAATTCATAAGAGTCCTTAATATTCTTTAAGGTAACAAAGATATTGTGGTGAGTTAATGGAACACCTACAAGAATTATATCGTTAATAATATATATATATATTTTTTTTTTTTTTTTTTTTTTGAAATTCAAAAGATTGTTATATAAATTAGTAAAATAAGTAAAAAAAAGTAGAATTTATTAATGTTAATGCTATTTATTTTTATTATAATTATTAACTATTTTATTTATTTCTTATTTCTTAGAAATTTATTTTTATTATAATAATTTGCTATTTTATTTATTTTTATTTCATATAAATTTATTTTTATTATAATTATTAGTTATTTTATTTATTTATTTATTTATTAAATGTTTAAATAATTTTAATATTTATATTTACCCTTTGGTCTTCCAGTAGTACCAGAAGTGTGTAAGAATAAAGCAATGTTCTTTTTTGATTCGTATGGTTTGTTTTCAGCAATCCAAGAAGCTAAAGTTTTGTTTTCTAATTCAACTGGAAGAGAAGTTAACATTGGAATTTTACCAACATTAGCCTTTTCAACAAATTTTGTTTCAATTTCGTAGAGTGGAATACCTAATTTGTTACAAGCTTCACGAGAAGCTGGGGATTCACCCTTTGGAATAATAACAGCCTTTGGTAAAAGATCATTTAAGTAAAAGTCAAGTTCATCAACAGTGTAGTTTGGATTTAATGGACAAGCAGTAGCATTGACCTTTAAAATAGCAAAGAAAACAGCAACATATTCAACAGAATTTGGGAAAAGGAAAACAATTCTGTCATTTGGTTTTAAATCTTTAATTGGTTTTTCTTGAGTAAGTTTATCAATGATTTCAACTAATTCAGTGTTGAATAAGTAAATTGGATCAGCTTTTTTAGTTTCAGCATTTCTGTATGGTAAAATTAAAGCTGGCTTGTGTGAATCTCTTAAGATTTCATTTAAATTATGTTCAACAACGTTAGCCATTTTTTGTTTTTATTATTTTATATTTACCTTGACTGTTATTACAATAAAATTATTAATATTAATAAAGTATTATTATTAATATTTAATTATATTTTACAACTTTTTTAAAAATAAAATTGAAAATTTTTATAAAAGTGAGTAAAAAAAAAAAAAATTTAAATTATTTTTATTATATATATATATTTTTTATTTAATAACTAATGTAATTTCCATTAATCATGATCTCATAAAAATTTAAGTATTCTTTAATACAATCTTAATTTGAATAATATATAAAAATATATTATTAAAATATATTCATAATATAAGTATTTTAATAAAGTTTAAAATATTATATAAAATTATTTTTATATATATACTATTAATTAAATTTATATGTAACTATATATTAGAAATAATATTTTGTAATACAATAATATATTATATAATAAATAACACTTTTCTTATCACTATTTCATTCCATTATTACGGAAATATGCGTAATTCATTAAATAAATTGAATAATTGAATAATAAATAATTGTATATATTATAATTGTAATAAATAATATAATTATAATATATATTGAAAGAATATCTTCTTATATATGGAAAAAAAAAAAAAAAGAAAAATTTTAATTATTATATTTATATTCAATAAACGGAAGATGAAAAAAGATTATGAATTATATAAATAAATAAGTAAGTAAGTAAGTAAATAAATAAATAAATAAATAAATAAATAAATAAATAAATAAATAAATAAATAAATAAATAAATAAATAAATAAATAAATAAATAAATAAATAAATAAATAAATAAATAAATAAATAAATAAATAAATAAATAATAATTAATAATAATAATGATAGTTAAAAAAATAAAAAAAACTGAAATTATTGAAAATAGGATATTAAAAAAAGGATATAAAAAAAAGGATATTAAAATAATAAGAGTATTATATATAAATAATATAAAAAATATTTTTTTTTTTTTAACTATATTATTAATTATATATATATATTTTAATATAATAATATATTATATAATATATATTAATTTAAATGTCAAAAATTAAGTATATATATATAAAATTATATATAAACAAACTTTGCCATCTATAAATTATTTACATGTTAAATGGAATATGAAAATGAGTAATTAATAGAGTTATGTAAATATTTTTTTTTTTTTTTTTAAAAAATAGTATCCTATATACAAAGCAATTATAACATTGTTAGTTATACAATATATAAATATACAATATACACATTTCACATTTCAAAATATTTTAATTTATAATAGTTATAATAATACAATATATAAAATGAAAAAAATAACTGTTGTTTTTAATTATTGAAAAATATATTAATTTTTATTTTTTATTAGAATTTTCATAGAAATATTCTATATATATTTTTAAAATAAATAATTAATGAAATTTTAATACATTCTAAAAAATATAAAAGTTATTCAAGCCATTTCAATGTAAGTATAAAATATTGTTACCAATAGGAATAATATTACAAGCACGTGTTAAGTGGCTATTCTTTTATTATGATATTAAAATAATATATAAAAAAATTTATATATTACGTTTACATCTTGTGCCACATACAGTATTAAAATAAAAAGAAAATAACCTTTTTTTTTTTCTTATTAATTACTATTATTAAATTTTTAAAAATTTATAACTCTATATATCTACAATAATTTATAGTAATTTTTTGATAATTATATAACTATATTTAATATATAATATATAATTAATATTATGGTCATTATGAGTTTGAAGACTAATGAAGCTTCTTATAAATATGTTATTCAAATATTAGTTATTGTATAATTAAATCGATGGTACTTAATTGAACAAAAAGAATATAATTAAAAATGTTTTTTAAAAACATTTGAACAATATATATTAACATAAAACATTTTTACATTTTTTATTTTTTTTTGTTGTATTTACTTATTAATTATCAATTAATAACAATTAAAAAATATTTTAACATTCCATTAGAAATTATAATAATCATTTGAGAAATTTATAAAATTAATTTAATTTATGAAATTGATTATTATCATTTTTGTATATAAAATATTTTTTTAATACATGTAAGTAAGTAAATAACTAAGTTATTTACTTACTTACAATGTATTTTAAAACAGTAATATAATTTATTTATTTTATATTTATTTATACATTTATTTATTTTTTTAAAAAAAAAAGATCATTCAAAAAAAAAAATAAATAAATTAATTACTTGTGTTATATTTTCAATATATTTATATTATATTACATAATATATACATTTATATATTTAATAAATCATTTTCATTAATTTTTTAAATTATATGTATTTAATATAACTAAATAAATTAATGATATATATTTGAATTGATAGTTAATATATTACTAATGTACTTATTATATATTATAAATATATAATAAATATATATTAATTTAATAAAGATAATAACAAATTAATAAGCTAATAAATTAATAAATAAATAAATAAATAAATAAATAAATAAATAAATAAATAAATAAATAAATAAATAAATAAATAAATAAATAAATAAATAAATAAATAAATAATAAATAAATAAATAAATAAATAAATAAATAAATAAATAATTAAATAAATAATAAATAAATAAATAATTAAATAAATAAATAAATAAATAAATTTTTCTTATTATAATTGTTCTTTTATGAATATTCCCATTTAATTATCTAATGCAATAATACTAAAACGAAAACAAGTTTTAAATACAATGTGAAAAATAATAATAATTATAGTTTAATTTTCTATGGTATATAGAGTATTTTTTATTTTAAGTTACCACAATTTTTGTGTAATTTTTTTTGTTTTCAATTTTAACTATTTTTTATTAATAATATAATTTATTTAATTTATTAATATATATACATTTATTTAATATATTATTATTTTTTAATTTTTCAAAATTATATATATATATTTTTAAAATTTCTTTTTCTATCCTTAAAAATAAAAAAGCAATTTTATATTATAATAAAAATTTTAGAATTTAATTTTTTTTTTTTTTCTTTTCTTTTTCTTTAAACGAAAAAACAATAACATATTATTTTTTTTTAAGAAATAATATAAATAATTTTGATTGATATTATCTTTTTAAAGAAGAAAAGGACCAAAATTGAATATTAAATCTTAAATAATTCTTCAATAATTAATTGGTACTTATCATTTTTTTATATATATTAAAAATGAATTTCATTAATGAAAATAAAAATATTAGAAATCAGTATATATATTTTTATTAATACTTAGATTGTAACATTTATAATTCTAATTAATATTAATGTAATGTTGAAATATAATAATTATAAAAAAAAAAATTATAAATAATATATTGAAGATTGAATGAAAAAAATATTTAATCTTTAAAAATTTTAACAATAATTATTAGAATGTAAGAGTTATAAATATAATAATCAAAATATATATATATATTTTATTTTTAAATATATATAAATATAATTTGATAATTGTAAAAATATATATATATATTAATTTATATAATGCTATAATTATTATTTACATATTAGATAATAAAATGAAATTTGTTAGATAAATAGATTTTTTTTTAAAAAAATAAGATTAAATATATATATATTAAATAATAAAATAATGTTAATTTATTATATAAAATTGAAAACAATAAAAAAGATATTGTTGGTACATATAATGATAAATCTGTTGTATAATAATTATAATAATAATTGTAAAAATTGAATGTGATTTTATATATTATTATTAAATTATAATTTTTTAAATTAACAATAATTTAATTTTTTAAAAATTATTAAAGATTTATATAGTTTATCGTTAGGAAGGAAACTAATAATAATTAATAATATTATATTCTAAAATGGGATTAATTTGGGAAAGCGAAGGTACATATATACATATTTTATTATTATAATATAGTTTTTATTATATAGTTTGTTTGTTCAATTATTTATTAATTCTATTTTCTCCCCTTTTTAAACATATGTTAATCATAAATAATTTAGAAACAATCCAACTTAGAAAAGTTAATAATATTGAAGAAAAACTTCAAAAATTGCTTTTAACTACAGTTGCTTTTGATGACAATGATTTATCAAAAGCTAATGTTTTGCTTGCTGAATTGGAATCTTTAAATATTAATTTTTTAATTTTAATGGTATGATATATTATTAATATAATATAATATAATATAATAAGAATATAATAATATAATATAATATAATATAATATAATATAATATATATAATTATAAATAGATATACTAAAACATTATATATATATATTTTTCTTTTTATTATTTTTATTGTTATAGAAATCAAAAATTGGTAAAGTTTTAAGTGATATTAGCCGTTTAAACATACCAGAATATGATATTAATAGGAGAGCAGAGGCTTTAATATCAAAATGGAAGGCCCATATTCCAACATCAGTAGCTGTTTCTTTATACGAAGCAGCTGTAACTGCATCTGAACAGAATGTTCAAGGACGTATGAATTATAATTTATCCAATTTAAATATATTTGAAGATGATTTTCACACTGGAATTAACAATGACTTAATGCCAATGAATAGTAGAAGAAGACGTCGTGGAGGTATTTATATTAATGATAGCTTTAGTGATTTGGCCAGATTGATTTATAATAATATTACAAGTATGAATGAAGGAAATAATAGTAATAATATTTCATTTCCAATTATTGAAGAAAATAATACACTTCTTGGTAATGGTGGTAGACGTTTAAGAAGAGCAGCTATAATAAATAATAATAATAACAGTAATAATAATAATACTAATAGTAATACTAATAGTAATAATGGTATTTCAGATCTTACTACTGTTCCTTCTGTAAATTTATTACCATTCAATAGTAGTCGTCCTATTACAACATCTCCACTTCGTTCATCAGTGATTACATCATTTGACAATGAAAATAATAATAATAATAATAGTAATAATAATAATAATAATGAAAATACACCAAATCGTAATGGTGCAAATCTTGTACGTAGAAATTCACTAAGAGTTAGTAATAATACTTATAATATTCATAGATCAAGTCGTCATGCAATATTTAATCAAGATGGTATTACGTATAGTGATGCACCACATATTAGTAATACATTCCATTCTGCTATTCAAGAACCTAATTCATCGGATACAGGTAATACATTTTTTTTAATATTAATATTAGTAATA
>MCFG01000042.1:127500-132500 GCA_002104895.1 Anaeromyces robustus | reverse complement strand
AATGCTATGACATAAAATAAAAATACAATATATTTTTATTTCTACTCCTACTTCTACTTCTATTTCTTTTTATATTTATGTTCATTTTATACAATAATATAATATAAATGAATAAAAAGGATATATCTTCAGTTCCTTCGATTTTTAAATCTTGAACTTTGTCAAAGAATTTGTCAGGTGATGTTGGTTCAAACATTTCAGATCTATATTTATTTAATTCATATAAATATATATTTAATTAATTGTTTTTTTTATACAATATTGATTTCATTTTCTTTTTTCTTTTTCTTTTTCTTTTTATTCTTTTCACTCAATTATATATTTAATTCAATTTTTAATGATTTAAAATATATATATATAGTTTTTTTTTTTTTTTTTTATTTTCATTCCACTATATAATTAAAAATTATATATTTAAATGAAAATGTTCATAATTACATTATTTTTTTTTTAAACTTATTGAAGAATATATATATTTTTCATTATTTTTTTTATTAAAATTCATAATTATATAGATATTTACGAAACATTTTCAACATTGATATCATTTGGTATAGCGAAGTCTTGTGATTTTTTTAAAAAGTTTTGGTGTAATTGCTCCATTTTTTTCTATTATTTCATTTTATATATTAATAAAAAAGTAAAGGAAAGAATGGAAAAATAAAATAATATAAATAAAAAAATTAGAAAATATATTTATTTTTTATATTATAAGTTATTATTTTATAACAACAATTGAATGTAAAACCTTTTTTTCTCTATTGCTGCTTTTTTTTTTTTTTTTACAATATTATTTTTTAATAAAAGCTTATTACTTTTATTTTATATAATATTTTTATAAATAAATTATGAAGAAAAATATTTCTTTTTACATTAATATTCATTAATAAATAATAATAATATTTAATAATATTTAATTAATAGTTAATAATTAATAATTAATAATTAATAATTAATTCATTAAAGATTATGAAAAAAATTTAAAAAATAATTTAAAATATGTGGCGCAAGCATAATTAAATATTATCATTATTAAAAAATACTAATAATTTTTTTAAGCCATAAAAAAATTACTTTAATAATATAAAAATGGATCTGTTATGTATTAAAATAATTTAAAGCCACATAAGCTAAATTTTAAATAATTTAAGAGTTTTGATTGGCAAAAATAAAGATTATTTATTAGCCATTAATATTTATTTAATTTTTTTTTTTTTTTTTTAAATTATTAAATATTGAAAATAATTATTATAATCTTGTTTATATTAAATGTTAAATTTTTGTTTTTTTAAATATTATAATATTACAGTTCTTATTAACATTTAATTATTTATTGTTATTATTAAATAATATATGAATAGAATATAAAACAATATATTTTTAATATAGTTTTAATTTTTTTTTTTTTTTTTTTTAATTTTTTTTTTCTTTTAAGAAAATAATTTTATAAGGAATTGTAAAATAATAGAGATTTATGAGGGGATAATTTTTTTTTTTTAAAAAATCCTTCATTATCGAAAATATTTTTTAAATATTATATATTTCTATCTATCTTTATATACATAATTTATTTATATAATAATTAATTCATTTTTTTTTTCAATTCCTTATATATATATATACACAATTTAATTATTCATTTTTTCATATATGATAAAGAATTTTTTGTATCATTTAATTCATTTTTTATCATTTAATCAACATCATAAATATTTGAATAACAATGGAGGAACAACCAAGAAAACCACATAGAGCTAAACAAGCTGGTCCAAAGGCTGAAAAAAAGCAAAGAAAAAACAGTGAAAAAAATAATCCAAAGGTTAATACAATATATTTTTTTTTATTATAAAATAATAAAAAATAAATTAGAAAATGAATTTTCAATATTTGTATAATATAAAATGCTCTTTCTATAATTCTATCAACATATTTGTATAATATAAAATGCTCTTTCTATAAGTCTATCAACATATTTGTTAAAATTAAAATATTCTATTTTTTAAGTAAATTTTAAAAATTTAAATTATGGTTCAATGTTCAATGTAATACACGATTGATTTGAAATCTTTTTTTTTTTTTTTGAAAAAAAAAAAAAAAAAAAAAAGAAAAAGAAAAAGAAAAATTATATATTTATTTATTTATACTAAAAGAATATATATTTAAAATAGACAATTAGAAATTTTGAATTTTATCATTCACTAATATAAATGTTATTAAAATTGAAAAAAGCTGTACAACAAAATTTTAACAAAATTGATTTAAAGAATAATTAGAAATTGATTTAAAAATTAGTAATTAAAAATTGATTTAAAGAATAATTGAATTAGGGATTTCAAATATATATATATATATACATAATTAAAATAATATTAAAATAAACAATATATAACGTATATATGATATTTATATTAATTGAAATTTGAATTTTTATACATATGAATTTAAATCTAATATAGGCCTTTGCTTTAAATTCTGGTGTAAAAGCATTTAAAAATGCTATGAGAAATGCTGATATAGAACAAAAAAGATTACATGTTCCTTTAGTTGATAGAACGCCAGATGAAGCACCACCTACTATGGTTGCAGTTGTTGGTCCACCAGGCGTAAGCATTTTTTTCTTTTTCTTTTTTTAAATAATTTTATATTTTTTAAAATTAAAATATTTTGTAAAATATTAATATATATATATATTGTTCGTTTCTCTTAAAATAAATATATAAAAAATGATTAAACAGTGTGGAAAGACTACATTAATTCGTTCATTAGTTAAAAGATATACTAAATATAATTTAAATGAAATAAAAGGACCAATTACTGTTGTTTCAGGTATATAATATTAAAAAAAAAATAAAAAAAAATAATATTAGTAATTAATAATATGTTATAGTATTACTAATAAATATTTATACTTGAATAAATATATAATTATATATTTATTTATTATAATTATATTTAAATATATTTGTATATCTATAATATTATGTAATTTAGGTAAAAAGAAGAGATTAACTTTTATGGAATGTGCCAATGATATAAATTCAATGATTGATATTGCTAAAGTTGCTGATTTAGTATTATTATTAATTGATGCTGATTTTGGTTTTGAAATGGAAACTTTTGAATTTTTAAATATTCTTCAAGTACATGGTTTCCCAAAAATTATGGGTGTATTAACCCATTTAGATAAATTTAAAAATAATAAAAAATTAAGAAATACCAAAAAACAATTAAAACATCGTTTCTGGACTGAAATTTATCAAGGTGCAAAACTTTTTTACCTTTCTGGTATTATAAATGGAAAATACCCTAAAAATGAAGTTATGAATTTATCTCGTTTTATTTCAGTAATGAAATTTAGACCTTTAATTTGGAGAAACACACATCCATACGTTTTATGTGATAGAGCTGAAGATTTAACAGATCCAGAACTTATACATAAAAATCCAAAATGTGATAGAGATGTTACTCTTTATGGTTATATGAGAGGAACTAATTTAAAACCAAATATGAAGGTAAATAAAAACATATATATATATATATATATATATATATTTACATTTTTTTTATTATTATAAATTATAGTATTATTAATATTTTCATTTTATATAATTTTCTTTATATATATATAAATATATAACATATAAATATGTATATTTATTGAACGATGTAAATGAAAATAATATAATTAATTTTATATCATAATAAATCAACAACTATTCAATCAACAATAATAATAACTATTAATTGAAAAATAACAATGAACAAAAACAATTATGATAATAAAAGGTTCATATACCAGGTTCTGGTGATCATTGGATATCAGATATAAGTTTATTACCAGATCCATGTCCACTTCCAGATAAAGTTAAAAAATCTTTAAATGATAAACAAAAATTAATTTATGCTCCAATGTCTGACGTTGGTGGTATTTTATATGATAAGGATGCTGTATATATTAATGTTACAGGAAACTTTAATAAAGATAATAATGGTATATTTTATTAATTATAAATATATAAAAATTAATTTTATGTATACATATAATATATCTATTATAATATGATTTTATAATTAATTTTTATTTAAAAAAAAAAAAAAAAACATATATTGTATTACCATTATCACCATTATTATTAATATATTAATTTTAATTATCATTTATTATTATTTTTTTTTATTGTTTTAATATATTTATTTTTCAATATATAATCATATTAATAATTTGATTAAAAATTTTTTTCAGATGAAGAAAAAACTGAAGGTGAAAAACTTGTTATTGACCTTCAAGATGCACAAGATACCTTGGCTGATAAAATTGAAAAGAGTGAACTTCAATTATTCAAAAATTCAGCACCATTAAAGGCAACAGATCTTAAAACTTTATCAGGAAAAGATGTTTCATATACTGAAGAAATTGATGAAAATGGTAATATTCGTAGAAAGGCTGTATTTGGTGATGAAAATGAAGATGAAGAAAGTGATGAAGATGATGAAAATGAAGAAAATGAAGAAGATGAAGAAGATGAAGAAGATGATGATGATGAAGAAGATGATGAAGACGAAGAAGATGAAGATGAAGAGATGGAAGATGAAGATTCATCTAGTAAAAGAAGAAGAAGAAAAGCTTTTGAAAAATATGATAATGAAGAACAAAATGATGAAGATATTGCTTTTGCTGAAAGTGATAGTGATCTTGGTGATGAAGATGAAGATGATGATGATGAAAATGGTGAATTAAATTGGAAAATTGGTATGGCTGAAAGAGCAGCAGCTAATTTTAAAGATGTTAAAAGAAAAAAGAATTTAATGCAAATTGTTTATGATGGTACTGATTCAGAAGAAGAAGAAAGTGAATCAGAAGAAGAAGATAATGGTGATGATGATGAATTATTTGTTAAAGTTAAACCACAAAAGAAAGTTAGTAAAGATATAATGGATACCTCAAAATTAATTGTTTTAAATGATGAATTAGAAGATTGGTCAGATGAAGATATGATTGA